>SMSQ01025889.1:1129365-1187127 GCA_019453375.1 Ctenoplectra terminalis | reverse complement strand
TTTTTTAATTATTAAATGTTTTTGAACATTCACTCATCGTTACACTACTTTCACATTCATTTCACTCACTCGTAATTTCTTTTGTGCATCTACAGCTTAAAAATAAACGTATGTAAATATAAAAATAAAAACTGGACGATATACCGTAATGTAAGAGAAAACGATCAGTCCTTAAGAATATTTCATTTACCTTCGATTAAGCAATCCTCATCGTGAACTTAGTTTACGAAATAAACTTCGTTTCGCTTTGGCATACGTTCTCTTTAGAATCAGACATTACCGCGACTGCAACGCAACATTCCTCCCCAAATGTTACTGTTGACATTTAAACATTCGCATTAGAATTCAGAAAGTGTATGAAATCAAAGTAAACTTTCGTCTTATTATCATGCTTTTATGTAATACCATGTTTTAAAATATCCTATTCGGACAAACTATACGATGGATTTTTGTAGTTTTCACGAAAAATATTTATACAATTTTATTTCACGTTTACTTTGCTTTCTTAAAGGAAAATAGGTCAGAATGTTGCGCCAGTGGCTATTGCCTGACAGTCTTATTTTGGAAATATGCTCCAGCTGGCATCTATTTGACCAGAAGACTGCTAAGAGTAAGAGATACTAGGAAATAATGTGTAGCCACCTGTTAGATGCCATGAAGTATGAAGTCTGGGCTAAGTCCTTGCTCGCTGTAAAAAAAGTTAGAGTAATTCAATAAAATTGTTTAGAATCTGCGGTTAAAAAACTAAAAATTTTGTTGTTTGCTGTATCATTTAATCTTATCATCATGGTAACAATATCTTGACAGGAAACAGAAAACATACAAATAAAGTTATATCGTAAAACAAATATCGTTAAACATAATTTATATACCTTTAACCAGTTGACAACATCTAACAACATGTGTGTGGGGATGATCAATGGCGACATCAAACCCCAATGTTTGTAGTAGGACATTTTCATTGAAAACCAGATCCTGAGCTTGCTCAAGGTATTGCTATAAATTTCAAAATACGTGTCAGCGGTTACATTTATCAGTGATAATACTACAAGTATATTAATACCGGTAGTTTTCTTAATTTTACCTCAGACCTGACATCAGGTGGGGGCTGATCTCTGTGGAGACACATGTGTGCCATTTTGATAACATGTTCTAACTTGCGTGGTTGTTCTTCGACTTTTGCTGCTAAAAATAGTGCTGCTGCTGCAATTGCATTCCTGTGAAAATGTGACAGCGAGTGGAATACGTAGAACCTGTGCATATATACTATTGCTGTGTTGATACATAATTGTGACCTATATTTGACTAATTAAGGAAAATACTCGATAAACAATGTATCACTAACTACTATACTACGCTTATCTTTATTTTATAAGCTTTGAAAATTTTTGTGCTATTCAGTATAAATTGCTACCACGATCTTCATTTATCGAAGTTTATTTAAAATTAAACTATCTTTTCTATTTCTTCACATTTTACTACAAATATATTTTTATATTATAACTTAACAGAGCGAACAAATATACAAATAAATAAAACAATAAAAATAATAAGGTACCGCATTGAATATATTCCATTGAAATATGTGTGTATACGTATAATAATTTTTATACTTTGTAATATATAATATTTCAACATTGCCACAGTTTATAAATATAAATAAAAAATATAAAAATAATAAATATAATTGAGACTCAATGATTATTTTTAAATTATTAAATTAAATGGTAAGATTAAAAAATGTAGGGCACAATAGATTATATGTAAATAATTTTATTTAATCTGTTTATTACATTAATATGAAAAACTTGGTCAAATAAATCACATAATTTTGACGGTATACTCTTGGCTTTCATCTATATTTTATTTAAGATCTTCTTCATTTATATTTTCTATAATATTAATTTTCATTTCTCAGATTATTTTTTACCTAACTAAAAGGAAAATATATAAATTAACAGTTCAGAATATGTTACAAGAGGAAAAACATAGAACGATACAAGAAATATATTTTATCTAATTATATCTATTCTATTCAATACAACAAGTATTACCGTACATGCGCTACACAAAGATAAGACTGTAATTCAATAGTAAGACTTTTTTAACGACAATCTCGTATTCATAAATTTTTAATTCAAGATACTACAAAGAGTATATTGTTCAAATTCTGATAATCGATAAGATAACTAAGACGTTACAACTTTCAAATATGTATCTGAAACATAAAAATATTATAGGAAATACAAATGTTTTCTACACGCCGTATTATAAAAATACTTCTACAACATCGGTATAATGTTTAATACAAAAATTAATATAACTTTAAAGATTGACACTAACGAACTAATATACGTTAGATATATTATATTAAAACCCTACTTTTCATATTAATCGAATAGTAAATATACAAAATCCAAGTATAAAACTGGCGTTAGTTAAGAGACATCCCGTACAAACGTAACGATAGCGTAATCATTGGTGAGTTAGCCCCTTAGTCTTCGTTTAATCTTAGGACGCATGATATATATATACATACGTACATATATATATATATATGTATTAAATTAAACATGTAAGAAATAATATACTTGCATAAGGAATATGAACAAAAATTGTAGTTTTGGTTGGTACTACTGTCAAAACTTAGCTTGGCAAATAATGCTGCCTTTCCATGACCCTATTCTCTGCCCTCCTTTGGATAACAAAATTCTAGTTGACACTTTCGTTTCACTCACAATTATTTAATGATTTAAATAAATATACCGAATAGCGCGAAAATTCCGAAATTCATTCTGCAATAAAGCTAACATAATGAAGTTCAATATGGAGAATCGTAATTATGACGCGTGACCTCTTCTTTCGCACGTCACTCATGTTTACAACACGTTATGCATCTCACGCTTATTCAGAGATTCCGAGTATTAGGAGATGGTTACGTAAAGAAAAGGGAACGATGAAAATGTGCAGAATGATTCTAAACGATTTAAAAGGTATGAAATGAATAAAATGAGCGTAAAATGACTACGGGGACAGGGGGAAAGGGAGGTTGAGAAACACGCAACTGAACATGCACTCGTTAAAAAGGATACACCACGAGCCGCTGTCCCATATCCTGAATGAAATTCGCTGCCTGCTGCCGGTAGCTCAGTTCCTTATCCGCGTCGATGCCGCATCTTCTGCTCGGCGTGTTTGTAAGCTGTTCTTTCGTAAAGTACCATTTTTCGTCAGCCGCCATTTATATGTACACACAACTCGGTACTAACGATGCGCACTTCACGACGGTTGCGACGGTGGCGGCGAGCACGCAACGCACAACAGCAACACGTTGAATACTTCACGTCACTATACTAACCGGAAACTCCACTCCAAGTTCATACTCGTACAACTTTTCACGGTGAAACATAATCGCACGTTGATTATAAAATAAATCCTTTTTCTTTTTTCTTTTTTCTTTTTTCTTTTTTCCTTTTTCCTTTCTTTTCTCCTCTCCTTTTTATAACATTGCTATTATTTGACAAGTATTCAATGTTCTGTTCTCTTCCATGGGATTAGTTTTCGTCTATTTTTATGCAGCTCGCACTTTATTCGAGCGTGCCATTTTAAATTCCGGAAATAACATTTTCTTTAAATCGTTTGGTACGCGTCCAACTTCACGACACTGCTTTAGAATCATGCAGTAAAGATGGAAAAATTAACTCGTGAAACATTTAAAAAGACTTCGCTGCTTGCATACAATCGTAGCATCGGATTGTCGTAGTTTTAACAGGTTTATACGAAACTTGGAAATATCGTTCGAATTATTTTTATGGACGATTTATTCGCTTAATATTTTACAGAATAATCATTCCGCATTGACAATCGCAATAAATTAATAAAGTTAACTCTTCGATGGTGTACATCACAGTAGCAAGATTTATTTATTTTTTTTTTTGTTTAAGATTTGTCGGAAGAACCATTGCATCTTTCGGTAAAGTCGGTTGATTTTTTTTCTTAGTAACTTGAATACTTTTCACGTAAATGCAGGGTAATCAACGTTACGAGACGTTAATTATTGTACGGAAATACCTATCCGCACGAACTTTTCATTTTTGTACCATCGTACACCGCGTTTAAAAAACTTGATTTATAAATTTTCGGTAGGCCATGAGGTTGGTTGCGGAAAGAATTGTATCTCCTCTTTTAATATCAATTAAGCGATAATATAATATAATATAATAAAATAAAAAAAAAAAAAAAAAAAACTCTGTAATATCTTATGTAACGAGGTATTAAGGTTATTCAGGGTGTAGCGAGTTTACGCACTCGTAAAATTTACCCCATTTCATTCGAAAGTTACAAACTGTTTTTTTTTTATCGCTGTGTTGCACAAGAAGTTGTAATTTTATATCGACACGATTAATACGATGAAATTCGTACCGGTTTCAATTGAAAATAAATATGGATAACTCTTCGTATCATTGTAACAGTTGCATTGGTTAACGGTAAACACGCGTGCGTAACGTAAAACCACCAACTTGGCTAATATTTTTGCGACCAACGTCATAACCTACCTGAAACTTTTTCAGTCTATGATAGGTATGAATCACGTAGTTTATCAATTACAAGTTTTGAGCTTTAAACTGCCGGAAGTGACGCAATCGTCGTTGAGCTAGTAGTATGTGCACGCAGCGAATGTTACCCCTGTAGTAGCGTCCCGTTATTTAAGTCCCATTCGAGGACCCAGTGGTGTCTTTCAAGTATATTTATTATTTTATTCGGATACAACTTCAGACTTACTGCACAATTGCCATTATTTTACGCTTCACAATATAATCTTTTCTCTCGAAGTTTCCAGAAGTACGTTGACGGTGACAAGCGTGAATCGGTTGACACTGTCTCTCCTTCTCGGAAGATTTGATGTAAGAAATCACAGTAAGTTTCTAAAAAAATTATTCTTCGCGGCTTTCTTAAGTCCCGCTTGTTTCGTTTTATTCAAATTTTCACAAAAACCAATCACATGTCCGCCTCATTCTTTCGAAATACGTACATACATCAATGAGACTTCATTTAACATCTCACGTATAAAATGGCCGCGAGCTACCACTTGTTACAAATACGCACTGTATTGCACTTTTGTTTCGAAGGATAGATTTCAGTTTTCCTGAATATTGGATTTTATATTCACTGTAATTTTTCGTACCCAAAATATTGGACAACTTGTAAGTTATTTTTAAACGACAAAATTGATGGAATTATTTTGATTTCTGACGTAAATTCCCGCGCTAAATTTGAAATTATGAATACTCTAGAAAGCAATGTGCAAAGTATAATCGAGTTACTAAGGTTTTCTCGTGCGATGTAAAGATTGTATTCTTTTTATAGGTAAGTTATGTTTCGTATCCCAAAAACAACGATGCCTGTGACTACTGTAGCCACAAAAAAACCAAAGCAAACCCAAACTTGCATATATTCTTCTTATGAATGTACGCAACCTTGCCTCGAGGGATATAGCTACTGTTCTAAACATATTCTTGAGGACTCGAATGCACCTTTCAAACAGTGTGGTTTTTTATATAATACTAACGGTAGAAAATGCCAAAACCCTGCACCAAAGTTAGATAGAAGAGATATTTCGTATGTACTAAGTCTAATGTCAATTGATCTTATTTATTTATAATCTTTAAATTATATACAAAAATTAATTTTTAACAGTTACTGTGCCGAGCATGCTAGAAAAGCTCAAATTGCTCGTATAAAATCAACAGCGAGGCATTCGTTGCCGCAAACACCCGAGATGCTCTTACTCAATTTAAGTCATTATATTAAAAAAACAGACTCGAGCACTGAAGATACCGAAGATGAAGGGAAAGTAAAAGCATTGGACCCTTTTAGTAAGCTTCTGATTTAATACCGTAATAATATATATATATATATATATATATATATGTGTGTGTGTGTGTGTGTGTGTTAAAAATTATTTAAAACTATTAAAATTAACTTTATACCAAAAATTTTCATTCAGCTGAAGTTGACGCGTATAGAGTAAATGCAAGTGGATGCGATATTTTGGATTATGCAAGTTCTTCTGATAGTGATGTTGAACCTACAACAGTGAATGATACTTTAAGAGGAAGCTACCTTGATGATAGTGATAATGAAAGTTTATACAGTGCTCAAGAAGATCCTTTAAAGTAAGAATATGCTTATATATGAATACATTATTATTTCATTTATTTCTGTAGAATATCGGCTAGCTTGCTTTGGCTTGAGCAAATCTTTAAAGTGAAACTATTTCAAATGCCTTTGTCTCTACTTACTTGCCTTTGGTAGAAGCTTTTTGCAAAAATGAAACAGTAATTTCTATTGAATCATTAGTATTAATTTTTTAAGGCATGCTGGAATTTTTACCGCTGAGGAGGTGATCTACATTGCAAGAGAAAAACTTATTAGGCTACAATCGCTTTACATAGATCAGTTTAGAAGACTACAGTATATATTAAGAGAGAAAAGACGAAAGTATTTGCATACGCTTAAAAAGGAAAAAGAAACACTATGTAGTATACATGACCAACCGAAAGAAACTGCGAAAGAAAAAAAAATTTATGAGAAATTAAAAGCCTTAAACCGCTATCATAGACGAAGCGGAGTGGAAGCTGTACTCTACAGAAAATCATTGGAACGTAGAGCACAGGTAATTGAAACAATATGTGTTATTAATGTATAGATATGTGATAATGAAAATTAAAATTACATATTTGTTATAGGCAACCGAAGGACCTACTCAAAAAATACCAAGCGTATCAAAATGTATTTTCACAGAAGGTGGAGTGAAATGTGGAGAAAGAACACTCCCTGCTGCGAAACATTGCAGAAAGCATATTCTCAAAGTAAATTTTTACGATAAAATGAAATTACGATATCCAAGCGAATTTCAATATTTAAAAATTTTTTACTGTTGCAACAGGATCAACATCAAGTTTTGTTTAAAGCTTGTGGAGCAGTTCGAGCGGATATTGAATGTCACGAGCCAGTGCCTGTAATTTTTGATACAAGTTGTGTATTTCACATGAATTTACCATCTGAATGCAAATTAGAATCTATGAAAGTAAGTTTTTTTAAGAATCACCTCTTATATATATTAAAAAAAACAATGGTACAACAATAGTAACTCTATTTTTGTTTCATAATTATTAGTTTAAAGAATCAAAACCCGAGACTCAGAACGTATCAGCACTGGATAACCAGTCTCTGGAAATTGACGTAGTAGGTGAAATTCAAGAAATTGATCCAGATGATGATATGGCAGGATTAATGAGAGAGATGAGTGATGCTGCACACATGAAACCAGTATTTAATGAAAGTTTAAATAGTGAAGCTAGCACTGACACAGCATTTAGTTTGTCAGCACAGATGAGTGATAGAGATGATCTCGTTTCTGTGTGACAAACTATTTTTTTGTGATTTCAGATTAAAATATTAATGTTTGCTGTTACATAATTATGCTAACTTTATTTATGCAAAATAGTACAACCTAATAACCGCACAATACTTATAAATTTTGTTTGACTGTACTATTAACTATATATTAAGTGCCTGAACATTGAAGAAATATGTGAATTCGGAATATGTGCGTGTTATGCGACAACGAGAAATCTACTAATATGATATGACGGTTTATGTATATGTGTATATAGATACTAGGCATCATTTTCATTTGTAAATATGTAATTTCACCTTTCATTCTACTTTATAAATGGAAAAAAGATTCATCTTACAAGATTGTTTTATTTCATCCTCTATGTTATGCTATTTTTTAAATATAAAAACTAAAAAAGAATGGTAAAAAATATATAATCTATACAAGAAGCGTTGTAAAAGTTTTACATTTAAAATTTATTTTGATTCTTGTTTTCCACATCATTTTCTACACATAAAACGTTATATATAGCATTCAAAACCTTTGTATGTTGTTTATATATTTTTATTAAACACATTATTCTTGTTTCGTATCCACCAAAATTTAATAAGTTTTAAATATTTTATTTTATTTATTCAAAAAATAAAGCTTATTTTGTTAATGACATTTTTGTCATTGAATAAATATTGCACTTTGCTACAAATAAAGTATTAAGTATACTATCTTAGAGTAATCGTTAAAATTTATTATAGCAACTAAGAACAAGTTTGATTTGAAAAACAATGAGTTTAAACAATAAAATATTTTTCTTTTTAAATAAAAACAACAAATGTACTATTTCTATTTATATTATGTGTAAAAAAAAAAAAAAAAAAAAAAAGCTATAATCTTTCCGAGTACATAATAATATATAAACACATTTCCAAAAACTAACGTTTATACTTAGCACTTGAATTTTTACAAAAAGCGCAAATCATTTAGTCAAATACATCGGTAGTAATAAGATATAATTTAAGAAAGTATTTCGCTTACAAGAATATAACGCTTTTTTTCAATTTTTACATTTTCTGTAAAAAAATACATTATTATTGATCATGACATTAATTATTAACATACAAACAAGATAAATGTCGTAAGTAACTTACAATAAGTAGATGAGGTTTTACTGTAATTTGGTTGTTTAGATAGTATATCTTTTAAGTAATAAAAAGAAGTGCATAATACAGGTTTTGAAAGCAAACCTTCCACTAGGTAGAGCAACGACCACGATAAATGCAGCGAATAGATATAATTATATATCAATGAAAAAAGTTTTGTTTAACACATGATTTCAGAGAATTTAAAACATTTCAATTATTTTACTTTTTAATTTTAATATATCCAATCACTATAAATGATGATTTACCGCCTCTGTTTATCCGTGTCCATACTTGATGAAATTACTTTGTGCACAAGCATATCTGTAGTTACACGAAACTAGAATATGCTGTGGCATTATCAATAATCACGTGATAACTTGTTAGTTACTGAAACACAAACTTATATATATGCACTTTCTTTGTAGTATATTATTCGGGAGTTTGTGCAAATGCAGAATAATTACTATAAAACAACTTGAAAGAAATAAGCACCAAAGTTTAAAAAACAAACATTTTTTTAATATTATTAAAATGCAATTGTCATCAATAAGTGTCTACTTCTCTATAATTTGATATTGACTTGATACCACGTTTTTGTTTTTGATCTCATAATTCAACTAACATGTATTTATTTCAGCTTAAAATTATCTTAAAGCATATAGAGCACTTTGTTAACTTCAATAATACATTTGTGATGGAGTTACGTTTAACACTGATGCGATTAAAAAATATTCATCTAAATTACTGTATCAAAATAAAGAATGCTGTTATCAAATATATCACAATTAAACTTGGGCATTGATACACTGATAGCTTTGAAACACATATATATCATGTAAATGCCAAGCAACTGATAATTAAAGAGGCAATTCAGATTTCAATTATTTGATGCATAATTTTTACAAATATTAATTCATATCCATGCTGATCTTTAATTCTTGTTTAATCTAAATATGAAATCAGAGCATAATTAATGCCAGCTAAATAATAGCTGCTTCGTTTTGGTACATTACATGTGTTATTTTTTATTTTTTTTTATTTTTTTTTATTTTTATTTTTACAATGATTAAGTACAATTACAATTTAAAAACTTAGAAGAAAGAACTGCATGGCATTTTCACAAATTTGTGTGACTTTAGTAATAAAATATCAAAAACTACAGAGTAAAAATGAACTACAATTATCTACTTTAATAACAATCTATCAAGTGAATTGCAAAACATTCATTATCTTAGCCTGAGTTCTAACTGTTTTAATCATTTTCAAAGAACGCAATGTTTTCTAGTAGGTATACTTCAAATATTGTCGTTGTATTTGAATTATTTAACTTTCTTCAAGTTGTTTAGCTCATTTGTTCTTGTGCACGGAATATTTTTAATATCGTAAAACATTTAGCATTTATTCCGTTGTAGTACCTTCTTAAATTTTTAACAACGAACTATGTTGTTATCAACAAGAAATCTTACGTTAAATGTGTGAAGAAGAAAAAGCAAATTGTTTATATTATAGTAACGGTAAATATTATTTCGGTAAGAATGCACAGTCAAAGTTTTATTGACTTAAATGTCGACTGTAAATATAGGTCTATAGGAAGTACTGCAGGCTTACCATCGTTCAAAAAGTTGTCAGTCTTTATAAGTTTAATCACTGAATATATTCTTAAGATCGTTTTCATAGAGCGCTATAATTAACATTATTCCAAGGCCACACGATAGTCCTAACGCTTGTAAAATACATTGCCATTGAGAGCTACGCTCCACCGAGTGACTTGAAGATAATTCTGGAATCTATGTAAAATATTTACTGGTCAATTACAGTTACGATTTGTTAAATAAATGAAAGGATATGTACTACTTACCATATCTACTAATGCTATATATATAAACATTCCCGCAGCAGCTGCAAACATCCAACTACTTACGGCAGGAGTACTCCCTAATAATACACCAAATATCATACCGAACAAACAAAGTACGGAAGATAACAGATTATAAAAAACAGCTTGTTTAGCGCTCATACCAGCTTTTAACAAAACCGCAAAATCTCCTATTAAAAAGAAAGATAATATTAAGAATAATTTAAAAGATTTAATAAGTTACATATACACTACATATAACATACCTATTTCATGAGGTAACTCGTGACAAAATACAGCTATTGCCGTGGAAAAACCACCCGCTATATTCGCTGAAAAAGCAGCACCTATAGCCATACCATCTGTGAAATTATGTAAACCATCACCCATAACTACCATCCAAGCAACACTCGACATAGATTCTGGTGCAGAATGAACATGACCTAAACAAATTTTTTAATTATATATCATTCATTAATACATACTAAAAACAAATTAATACTTTATATTAAACAATTATACAGTACCATGCGAATGAGTATGACCGTGATGTTTTGTTTCATGTTCGCGTATAATAACAGTATAACTTTCTGATTCATTTAATGATATATCCGCACCATCTGCATTTTTCTTTGTATTTACAATTGAATCGTCTAGCCTCCAGTCTTCGTTTTTTTTCTTTTCTACATCGTTCGTCATAATTTTTGAAACTGAATTGCAGTTTGACGTCAATGGTTTTTCCTCTTCGATCACAGGAGGCCTTTCGTGATTATTGTGTTGACGATTATGATGATTATCTAAATAATAAATATCATTTTTACGACAGATTAATTATCCCTTTTGATATTACTCGAAACGTAAAATTAAAAGCATTAAATAATTAATTAAAACTTTGATTAAATCAAAGCATTCTACCTTGAACATCTGCATTAATTTCACCATAACAATATGGATAAGACGAATATTTGTGTTTGCAAAGTTTTTCTCCAACAACATTACTGTTTGCTCCGTCAGTTTCTCTCATTACTCTAACGCGCGAAGGAAGCTAAAATAATGAACATGTTTCTTTTACTTAGGACAGTATATATTCTATAAATGTTTTATAAAAATTGCTTTATGGGTGTTAATTTTTCTTTTTGCCGTAAATCTGTGTTACCTTGTTACGACGTTGTCGAATTTTTCTCCATTCTGCTACCAATGTTAGAGCCTTCTCCGTAAAAAAAAATAACGCGAGACCCATCATTGCGACTAGCCCCTTCCACATATTCATGTTGTGCTGTTCTTTATGATCTGCTTCAGCATGGTCACTACTGTCATTATGAGTATGTTCATGTCCATGATCATGCGACATCATTGCCTGAGAAAAAACAAATATTTCTTCTTTGCATAATATAATACGATTTTTTGCACTGAAAAATGACATTCTTATTGTAATATCTTACATGCGGTAGAAGATGAATGAGAGCATCGCCGCATAATGTTCCTACAGCTAGTGCAACAAGAAATTGTAATAACTGATGGTAGTATATTTTACCCATGCAAGGTATAACAGCTACACCAAGTAAACCACAGAGACTGATTATTAGAATACTGATTGTTGAATAGGCCCACACTAAATAGAAAAGTCACATATTTAGATTTTTACAATATTTAAAATATAAAAATTTTCATTCGGATCACGTTGCGATACTATACCTTGAACCATATTGCGATTCACGTCTTCTCCAAGATATTTATTAACTGCTATTGGCTTATAATTTTCTGGCACACGAATACATCCATTTCTCTCTGAGCTTGATTCACCTGCCAGTTGGTAAACAAGAGCTGGACACACACGTTCAAAAAGCCAACTTGGTAATGTTGAATTATTATTAGTGATCAAATTATATGGCATATCCCTTGCAACAATACTTAACAATTCTTTACTATTTAAGCACTGAAACGACGAGACGATTGTTCGTGAGAAAAAATTTAATCGAAGAAAAATGTTAATTTATTTAATTTTTTTATAATAAAACGAAGTTTTGATTTCGTTATAATTTATCTTACCCGTTCCTTTTTAATTCCATTTTCATATTCTGGTAGGCCATTATTTTGTAAGTTTGTTGATTTGTCTGAAAGAACAAAAAATTCGTATATTAATTTGTGTACTGTATCAGAGAGAGAGAGAAATAAAAACACAAATAGTTTATATATTAAACGAAACGTGTTTAAGAAAAATAAATAAAAAGATGTGCCGCAAAAGATGTATTCTGATATAATTCCATCGGATAAAAATTTTGTAATATGCAGTTACTGATAGCAGAAAAATGTAAGCGTTATCTACACAGAGGATAACATTACAGAAGATATGATTATTTAACCACTGATATCTCGTACAATCAACAGGAGTGGTATTAAATTTTCTTTACTCATTCATAACTATAGAATAAATGTTACCGATATACGTTTGTACTAAATACTTTGACTAGTTTTTAACTGTGTTCCGTTATAACATATTTCAACAGAGTTGTAAAAGAGTTCAACGAAATCAATAAGTAACTCTGTGGGTCAATTGAAAAGGAATTTGAACTCTCAAATTAAGCTAAATCATTATTACGAAGATGATTCTCATATCGAATCAAGTCAAAATATTATCAGCCTGTATACGTCTTAGAGCAGATGTAACTTTATTCCTTATTACGATTGATAGGTTGGTAATTGGTAATTAAAAGTGATACATTGACTTTAGCTACGTAAGATAATACTCGAAATGATCTTGAAATAAATTTAATTTTCTAAGTATATATTTCCTATAAATAAATTATTTTTTACCTGTTATTAAATTAATTAAAATTATTAAATTTACTTAAAAAAAATGCTTCTAACAATGATTAAGTCAACGAGTTAAAAAACTTACCCAATGGATTTTCATGCTGACTAGTAACAATATTATGATTTTCTAATCTTGATATATCTGTTAATAATCTTAATAATCCTAATTTTTTTAACAACTTCTCAAAGCCCTCCATTGTTATACTTGTACCATCTCCATAAGCATCAAAAATCTTTTTCATAAAGTATTTTTCATCTATAACATCAACATTTCTTTTTGTCCTAATCCTGTTAAAAGGATTTCGATCTTTGTCAAATCTTGCTGCATCTAATTTGCTATTGTGTATAATTTCAATTTGACCCAGTCTTTCTAATATCTCTATGTCCTTCAAAGGTGCAGAATCTTCCTCTGCTACTGGCACACGATTATCTTCAATATTTTCATTAACTTTTACGTTTTCTAGGTTTGTCTCTTTAGTATGGGTTTCATTTATTGCGACTGGCACCAACAGAGCAGGGGATTTGTTTCCATTATTGTTATCTAACATATTAGAAAATTTAACAGCACCATTATTATAAGTGCCTAAATTATTTAAATTTAATTTTCTCACATCCTTTTGCTGTGTTTCTTTGAACTTCATTAGTAACCAAGATGGTTGTAATTGTTCATTTGGATCTGGCAGCTTTACAGAATTAACAGAATTACGAGTCGTTTGTCCTGCTGTTGAGAATTCGGTATGTGCCGAGCATGGTGTATGCGTAGCACATAGAACACAAACTACACAAACCGTGACAAAATGATGCGACATGGTGTATGCCCTGTAAAATAAAATAACATATTTCAGTTTAAATGTAACTAATATATATCCATATTTATAAAGCCTAATATTTACCAACCTTTATCGCACCTTAATTTATCGTTTAACAATGAAATTTACCAACAAAGTATTCTTCGACTACTTATTATACAACATTATGATCTATTCAAAAATCATTACATCAGAGGACTGACTGGCAATAGAATGTTACATCAAATGGGAAGTAGTTATCTATGCAACAATCATAGTGATAATGATTCCAATTATAGCTAACACTGTCATTGAGTTATTATACACTTGTTTAATATAAGTAGGAAATTATCCATTACATTCATAAATTTGGAATATTATCCTACTGATTACTGATTATTCAAGTTGTAGTTCATAAATTTTTTTACATAGATACGATACAATTATGAATAACAATAGTCGATATATTTAATTTTTTCAAATACCGATATATCAAAGATATATCAAATAACAAGGAAATTAAATTTATTATTGTCATAAGAAAATATTATCAGTATAAACCATGTATATACGGTACATAAATGTAAAAAAAATATATAGTTACTTTAAATCTTTGATTACATTAAAAAATTTATCAAGTCAAACTTCTTCTAAAAATAATCACGGTTTCTATTTATAAAACAACAGGTAATTAAATTTCAATCAAAATATTATTCAATGCGATACAGATATCAATGACATAGATAAGATCGACATTAAACGAGTCTGATCTATGATAATAGCAATTGATCTAAACATAAGTACTGATTAATTCTATTTTCAAGAACAAGTGTATTTTTGTAACAGTAAAAATAACAAAAACTAAAATTAAACTTTGCTCGTCTTCTCGATATAATTTTTGTAATTATCAAAATTAATTATATGAAATAAAATTTAATTATTTTACCTAACTATCGTTATACACTTTTTTTGTTTCGCATTAAAGTTGAAAATATAAGCAATTTAAAAGCAGAAAGATTAAAAATGCATATAAATGTTATATATGGATCTTGTTAACCGATCCTATCAATAGCGACGCATAATGAATGGAAAAATTTACAGGCGTATAATTTTCATTCAAAGCGTACATTAAATCCATCGCGAGTTTACCGCTACCATTTAAGTGCAGCGCTTAAGTATCGCAAATGCATAACAACTGCTAAGTTAGCCTCCACTCGATACGGGAGTTTAAGTCAGCCAATACAAACATAACTAATCGCAGCCCGCAGGGAAACGCATGATACGGTGAGAAACGATAGAGCGCGCATTTTATGAGAGTAAACTACGTAAACTACGTAAACTACGTAAACGATTCAGGATGCGCGCTCCCTGTATCGTATCCGAAATAGCCAAGGTGTTCGATGATGCGGTCGCTTCGTCAAAAACCGTATTTTTAGCTGTCAAAAAGAGAAGGAGATTCGTGGTATATCGTTGTCGCCCTCCTTACCCTACTCCGCCGTTACGGATCCATGACAGAATTTAGAATTTAGGTTAGAAAGGCGGCCTCTCGCTTTAATATAAAAAAAAAATACGTGTCAAGTTTTGGCTCGGTACCCGGTTGTTTCTTGTCAGCATACCATGTCCGATGGAGGGCCACCGGATTAAATTATGATAGCATGCTGTCATGTAATTACCTTTATTCGATCAGCGAAACAAAATTCCCGCTAGGAAGTGGCATATGCTAATTGATCGAGACGCGCTCACCAGCTTGCGGAAAGCTCGCGAAGTCCCACGTTAACGTAAGAGAAACTCTTCAATACTCTCGTCTATTTCCCTTTCTTCCCTCCACAACCAACCGCTCAACACCAACTTGGCCGCGTGCAACAAGTATACTCTGAACTTAGCTGACTGTTGGTCTTCCACAAGACGGACAAGTCTCGAGGAATCTCTCAACGTTACGCAATCTCTACCGGAGGCAGCACTATCGGTTTATACCATTGGTTTCAAATTTCAACACCTCCTATTGCCTGAAATGTTGATATAGCACGCTCTTTCTAATTAATAACAATAAATATTCTTTCGAATAAAATAACTTTTTTTTTCTATTAAACTCTGCTTTTTATCAATATATCTATATTTCTTATTTTTTTCTATATTTAAAAAATTCTATCTCACTAATCACTGTATCGTTACGTTTTATTGGTATACCATTGCTCTGGTACTAGCATTATTAGTTCCTACATTTCAGATTAAAATAATTAACTGATCAATTATATTTTATTTTCTCTCTATCGATTTTAACCGAAACATACTATTTTTTATCGGTCACATATTTTATATGATAAAAAAAATAATACCAATATAATTTATTTCAAAATGTTCATCTTAACACAATACGCAATTTGTCTACGGAATAAATAATCGATGTTTCAATTGAGTAGGTAGAGTAAACGGAATACAAAGTTCAAAAGATTGTTCAAGGTTTAAGACATACTTTTATTACATAAAAGTATCACAAAAGAAAAAGTTTAATCTTCTTCTTCCTCCGGAGCGGCTCCTCCGCTTCCTTTACGCAGGTTCTTCCTCTTAACACGGCCAGGTCTGCCACCACCGAACGGAGATTTCAATGAGAAGTCAATGTGCTTCTGCGAATCCAATCTCACGATGAAAGATGGAATGTTCACCACTTGTTTGCGCACTCTGAAACAAGATAATTCTTTATCTCTCGTATGCCTATATTCCGATATTATGTATTTTTAACATCTTCGCGTATCATTTTATCGAGCTAATTAATATATTGAGAATATACCAATTTTTTTTTAATACGAATGTGTCCATAAGTATATTACAGACGTTAAGTGCTAGTTTCCCGACACTTAAGTGGCCTGTCTGAAATAAAACATTAATATATAGCGTAGCACAATCCTGAGCATCATTCCGAAGGGACAATCAATCGGGAAAACTGTTCGTATACCTGCGGTAGTCGAAAGACCGTTACTTTCAAAGTTTACGAACAAACAGAACATTATAACAGCAAGTTAAGTATTTGCTTCTTAAGGAAACGTTTTGTCTCCTGGTTTGAAGCCAGACAAGCATGAAATCTTATCTGGTGATTAACTGGGAGTTTAATATTGCCTTAAAGATTAGAAACAGTCTGCGTATGATCAGATATTTCTTGCCCAGTTTTTAAGGCTTACGAAACTATATCTTGCACGAGATTTACCTAATGTGACGCTGGCGGATAAGCACACGAGCGTGATGAATAGACTTGGCAAGTCCCAGTTTGAACACTTGGGTTTGAAGTCGTCTTTCCAAGAAATCTTCAATTTTCAAACCAAGAACATAATCGAGCTTCATACGGCTTTCATCTAGCACTCCAATTCTTACCAAACGACGCAAAAGAGCATTTCCTATCGAATATAAAATCTAATTTAGCAAATAAAGATCGAAAAAAATAATAAAAATATTAATTGCAACGTTTTATCAGTGCAAACTGTATCGTCACGTATTATCGGACAAGAGGTGTTAAAAATTTATAAATCATCACTATTTTCGTACAAAAATTTACTACTATTAAATAAACGAAATTATTTAAACGAATTTATTCGATACCTTCAAACAAACGTTTCGGATCTTTTTCCTCCAAAGTAAGCAGCTCACGAGCAGCTTTCCTTATATTCGCAAGAGTGTACTTAACTCTCCATACTTCACGCTTGTTACGAAGACCGTATTCACCAATAATTCGTAATTCCTGATCTAAACGAGCCTTTTCGTAAGGCCTTCTTGGCGTGACATAGGTCTTTGAGAAGACCGACGGGATTCTTCCGTTCACCATTTTGTATAGTCGTTACCTGATACGAGTACATATATTTAATAAAAAAATATATATATATTTTTTATTTAACAAATATACAAAAATTAGTAATTTTAAATATAGCGCTGTATTATAATACTATAACTTTATATTTTTACGTAAGAAAACGATCGTAAAGACATTTCCTACCACGTGTTCGAAGAATACGAGCAAAGGTAACAAATTTCGATAAAAATTGTTTTATTTAACCTAATTTCCAGGTAAAGCAATAACCAATAAGTTAAAAATTTGATACCGTTATTGAAATAAACGAAATCTTAAACAACTTAAATAAGTATCGCAACTTACCCGATTCTCTGCGACTAACGACCACACCGTATTGCGAGAGAAATAGAAATGGCCGATTCCGTGGAACGAAGCGCAATCCTAAAACGAACGCAGCGCTCAAAACGGAATTCCGGTTTATGTACAATTGGCGGGAATTTAAAAATACCCAAGATATACATTACAAGAAGAAACAATTGATTGGATACATTTTTATGACCCAATTCCTGGGGCCCTAGAGCCCCGCATTAACATTTTCGTGTCGCTCATCATCGAATCGTTACTTAGGCCATATATTCTTACAATAATTATTCCTATCATTGTTCAAGGTCTATATTTTATTCCACATCCTTAAAAGTACGTGAATTAATCCTACAAAGTTCTTTAATAAATTAATTAAACAATTTATGGACTGGGCAGGTTATAACGGAGCACACGCTTTAACAATAATTAATAACTAACGAATAAGGAACAAAATGTTAATAAAAATCATATGTGAATGTAGCCAGATGCGTGTTCTTTTCGTCATAATTTTCTTGATTATAAAGAAATGCAGGAAATGTGGAAAGTTAGTAAAATACTACGCGGATTCGGAACATTACTTCAAGCGCTTCGTATTTTAATTAATTTATAACTAATTATCCAGGCAAAAATTTGCATTAAAAATGGTACGTGAAAGTTGCTACGAGTTGTATCCACGTGTTGCGATTCTAAAAGTTCATAGATTGTTCCTAAAAAACGAGTTATTAACTAATTCTCTCCGTCCGAGAGAGAACGTATATCTGTCCTTGTCGCACACTATAGCGCTCCTCGTCTGTGACGTCAGGAGCAGGAGCAGGAGCTGGTCGACCTCCTCGCACATTCTGTTATCCTGTTAACTTTTCTCAAATTTTCTCGATTTCTGCAGTTCACGGACGTCACTGCTTTCCTTGTCTAACACATTAAGATTATACGTATACGTTTAAATTGTTAATATCTCGTTAACCACGTCGTGTATCTTTACAATAATTTTTCCTATCATTGTTCAAGGTCTATACTCAATTCTAAATCCTTAAAAGTCCGTGAATTATTCCTACAAAGTCGTTAAAAAATTGAACAATTTATGGACTCGACAGGTTATGACGGAGCACTCGTTACAATAATAATTAACAATTAATTAATCGGAAACCAAATGTTACCAAAAACTATGCGCGAAAGCAGCCAAAAGCGTGGTCTTACAGTCCTAATTTTCTTAGCTATAAAGAAATACAGGAAATGTGGAAAGTTAGTGAAGAACCACACGGATTCGGAACATTGCGTCAAACACCTGATATACTAATTAATTAATAACTAATCATCCAGGCGAAAGTTTGCGTTAAAAATGGTTCGTGAAAGTTGCTCCGGGTTGTATCCTCGTGTTGCGATTCTAAAAGTTCATAGATTGTTCCTAAAAAACGAGTTATTAACAAATTTTCTCCGCTTGAGAGAAAAGGTATGTCTGTCCTTGTCGCACGGTATAGCGCTCCTTGTCTGTGACGTCAGGAGCAGGAGCTGGTCGACCTCCTCGCACATTCTGTAATCCTATTAACTTTTGTCAAATTTTCTCGATTTCTGCGGTTCGCAGGAATCCCAATAGATGGCGCTAGTGGCGGTTGTGTGACGTCACTCTACTTTCCTTGTCTAACACATTAAGGTTATACGTATACGTTTCAATTGTTAATTACTCGTTAACCATGCCGTATATTTTTACAATAATTTTTCTTATCATTGTTCAAGGTCTATAATACTGTATTAAATCCTTAAAAGTACTTGAATTATTCCTGCAAAGTCGTTAAAAAATTAAAGCGAGAGGAAGGTGTATCTGTCCTTGTCGCGCACTATAGCGCTCCTCGTCTGTGACGTCAGGAGCAGGAGCAGGTCGACCTCCTCGCACATTCTGTACTCCTGTTAACATTTCCCGATTTTCAGCTGAAAATCAGGCTCTCGAGAGATTGCGCTTATCTCATTGATCTTATGTTAGTTAAACTGATAATAGGAACAATTTGAAATAAAAATTGTAATTAGAGAAAAAAATTAAATTACTTTTAATAGTAGGAATTTTTAAGTTTTAAACAACTGGTAGAGGGTATTTAAATTATGAATGGAAAAATAGTTAAATGGTAGTGTAGTAGGGTAATTGGAATAAATCATATTTATTTGTACAGTATTTTTTTTATTTTATTGTACATGTACTGAGTGACGACGGTACATAGAACGTTATTTTTTCTAGAAAACAAAAATTTATCGAAGTAGTTTTTTTCTATTCGATTGGACAAAAATACGTTTTACATAATTTCGATTTGAAAATTAAAATACCATTATCAAAAATATGAAATAATCTTTTTTAATCAACGTTAATATTTATTCTCTTAAAATGGATCAATGATAATGAGTTCATGAATATGAGTATATACATAAATGTTATCAAGGTTCTTAACGGACAAAAATTTTTGTCTACATTTTAATTGAATTACAATCAATAAAAATTAACTACCTAAAAATATAATAAAACTTATTGCGTAATATTTTTTTGTGAATTATATATATATATATTAAAAATCTGTAGCGTTACACGAGATACAGATCTGTGCATCGTAAAATGAATTTACAAAATTATTTCGGAATTCTTTCCTCAATTGCAATGCAAATCAGTTATTTTAATTGTGTTTTTACTTCTTGTCAATAACAGTAAACATATTCGTTTATGTATAATATTGTGCAATACGGAAGTTTGATGTACATACTACATACGAACTTCGTTAAATGAATTTCGAGCAATCAATTTCACAATCAAAAAGGTGCGCGTGAAATTAACTCGATGCTTAACGCTCTTTTTGTTACAATCAATTTATGTACGTATCTAAAGAAATACTTGAAAACGTTCTTTCCGATATATTTGAAAATCTATGTCTCAAATTATATATATAATCCAAACTATATACTTAAAATATAAAAGTAATCTTGTGAAATAATTTTTCTAAATTGTAGATATGTTTATAATATTTAAGAATCACATAGCTCAGTGGACAATGGAAATTAGTTTAGTAGATAATGGAAATATAGCTTAAAAAATAATGGAAATTATAACAGTAATGTGTATTTTAAATGGTGTTGTTCAAGTCGAGACGTGGCCTTTTATTATGGACTGTTGAAGCATCATCTTCGGAATCATTAGCTGATAAGAAGTCTCGCTTTCTTTCAGTATGCTGTAAAATATATTTAATGAGTATAGTTCGAAGTTTAAGATATTGAGAAAAAAGATACTCTTTAAAAATATATATGTACATTTTTGTCCCAGTGCTGATGAAGGTACCTTAAAAGTATGGTTGTTTTCTCTGTGACTATAACTGAGAAAAATAATTACGTTTATAATTATTTATTCTTATCGTCTACTATCTTATTATATTATTATTATTTAATATTTAAGTTCTATTTTACTTTGTTCGGAAGGATGGTCTTTCGTAGGGAGATAAACTGAAGGCTTTTTTACACAAGTTCTATTTCCACTATCTGTATGAAAGTTAGCAAAGTTGCTCTCGTTGTGTGAAGGCAGACCTTTTAAAAATTCAGCTACAGACTACAAATAAAATGAATAAAATTACAATTTAATTACAAAATTTTGAATATAAACACTATGTACGAAACAGTATAAATATGATTAAATTTACTATATTTTAGTTAATAACACCGACATTGAATCTTATAATTTATCGTACTAACGTTACTTTACTTTGATCTTTAATACAATTTATACAATAAATCTTTAACGATTAAGTATAACTACTTTCTATTATTTATTATTTGTATATTATAAACCAAACGTTCAAAGACCATTTTACTCGTCCAAAAGTGAAACAATTACAAAACAATTAAGGGGATACGAAAAATAATTATTTTTGACAGCTGAAGGATTATTTACACCATTCGAAGGATGATTAGTTTCTTTCGTAATGTTTCGATATAAGTTGTGTATAACCTAAAAATCAACTAATTCGTAATTGGGAATAATTATAGTATTAGACAGAAATAAAATAAAATATTTTTACCATTTTGTAGGAATCTGACATATCACGTTAACAGACACCAAAGGTATTTTTATTTCTCGATCGAGAAGCCAACGTTTAAAACTCTTTTAACTCATATGAACTGGATCGCCGTCATTTCGCCACCAGCCACAGAATCCGAATTGTCTAGATTCTATTCCTCCCGTTGGTTAATGACGTAAGAAGCTGAAAATTGTTTCACCATTCAATCCGACAAAATAGAAAATTCATGACCCTGTAATATAATAAGCAAACATTTCATTAATACCGAGTATCTTTTTTTCTTCCTAAAGAACGTCTACAATTATAATTATTATTTCATCATCGATCACTCTGCAATCTACGTATTACTGAAAAATAAATCAATTTAACGAGAAAGATACAATTTTTAAGTAATTTAATACGATCGTGTAACGATCAATTTTTACCGCTACTTTTCTTTTCTTTTTTTTTATTTGTAAAAAGCTTCAAAGAATCAAAACATTAATGGTGTAAACAATATCGTGTTTTGACATTTCTCAACGTAAACATAGCCTAACAAAATCGTAGATATTGAAATGAAATTATTTATTACTTGAAAGTTGATATAATGTATAGGAAAAAATGGCAGAATTTAAGAAAAGTTGATGACAATTTTGAACTCGAACCAGAAATATCTAAGAAGACGCGATGTTTTTCGAGAGTTAACTTTACACACGCAGCATTCAATTGGAACGAAGAACATTTTGTTGCAACTGATACAGCAGGATATTTATATATCATCGATCTGTTAAACAGTTGTCCCTCTTATCAAAAATTAGGAAATATTGGACGAACAACATTTTTGGCATTTAATCCCATAAATAGATTTGAAATATTAGTCGGTCTTACTACAGCTGATATAAAAATATTAAGAGTGAATGTAAATGTTTCACAATTTTGTTTGTTAATTGCGCATAAAATTCCACCAATACAAATTTCATTTTACAAGAAGTATTGTTTAAGTTCTTCGCGCAAAGAAGTCATAATATGGTGCTTACAATCCTGTAGTAAAGCTCAACAATTGAGAGTTAATACAAAAAATGTTACGATAAAAAAAGCAAGCTTCTCAAACTTGGGACACATTGTTGTCCTATATTACAATGATAGTATGCAAATATGGAACTTCAATCGGTTAAAGGATGATATTAAAATTGATGCAAAAATATTTGGTACAAGGAATATTAAAGACTTTGTCTTTACGCAAAATGGAAGAGCGATGATCGTAGCTGGTGCGCAAAATAAAATTATCATTCTGAATACCTGTAACTGGAACTTAATGAAAACTTTTAATTTACCAACAAACTTTATTGGAATAAAGTATTTGTCACTTGTACCGTCGCCCTTGGATGGAGGAGCAAATAATATAGTAGCATGTGTTTCGTCCAATTGTAACCTTTATTTTTTTGATCTGAATCAGTCTTGTTTCATTCGTACTCTGCAATCTATTAAACCGATAAAAAAAATTGCAGTTTCTCCAACAGGCAGATATATAACATATATAGAAAAAGAGGGTAATTTGAAATTAATAATTACTGAAACACTATTCTCTGATAAGTGTCGGCCTGTGCAAAAGTTAAAAGAACCGTGTAGACCAGTTGCACACGAAATACCTGATCACTTGCAATGTGTTAGACAAAATATAAAGCAAGAATTGCACTCGAAAAGATTAATACTTATTTTGAAAGAATTCGGAGAATATCCTGAAAAATATCGTGTATTGATATGGTCAACTATCCTACAGTTACCAGCTAATAGAAGTACATATAATATTTTGGCTAATAAAGCTGCGAGTTCTAATTTTTCTTCAGATATTTTGAAGAACTATTCATTGGCAAGTAGAAGTAAAAAGATGTTATTAATGACAACAATTCATTGTTTAATACAATGGTGCCCTTTATTAGTGCAATGTTCATTTTTACCAAACTTAGTTTTTCCATTCCTTATGATCTTCCAGGTAATAAAATAATTAATGTTATAACGGGGCAGTTTGTACATCTGAAAACATTAATTGGCTTATTTATTTATTTATTTATTTATTTTTTTTTTTTGCAGAAAGATCAACTACTTGGCTTTGAACTCATTCTAAGTATACTATTGAACTATTGTCAAAAATGGTTCGAATATCATCCTCTGCCACCATTAAATGTGTTAGGTATAATAGAAAATATTCTTCTACAAGTAGATCCAGCTTTGTTGAATGTTTTTTGCGAACGTGGGATAACATCGAGTGAATATGCATGGCCGCTTTTGAAAACTGCAATGAGTGAAGTCTTGTCTGGTCCTGAGTGGTTGATTTTATGGGATCATCTGATATCCTTTAAAAAACCTTCGCTTTTATTGATGAGTGTTGTTGCATACAGCATTTGTTCTCGTGAAATTATCATTTCCACGTTGCATACGGAAGAAAATATTAGTAGATATTTTACTAGACAGGGTCATGTTGGGGCACAAGAGGTATTAAAGATAGCCCAGCAACTTGATAGTAATGTATCTTTAAGAATACATCCTAGTCATTATCTCAGGTAAAACAATGTTTTTTTATTGCTACATTGCTGCTGAACGTTATATATTGTGTATAAATCATTATTATTATTATTTTTTTTTTTTTTATAGGAATGAAGTAATTTCATTACCTCCTGAAGGGCCATATCTACCATTTATGGTAGATGATTTTCCAAAATTTCTGACCGATGAAATTTCTGTTCTTGAATTGGAAAAATTAAAGGAAAAAGAAAGAATTATGCGTGAACAAGATCGTAAAGCTAAGGAAATCGCAGAGATGAATAGACTGAAACATGAAGCCAAAGCTTTTATGGATCAAATCCATCGAACAAGATTAAATGGTAAAGTTGTATTTATATTTTTTTATTAATTAGAATGTTGGGAGTAGGTTGCGAGTATTCAAATTTGTTCCTTTTAGAAGCACAAAGGTGTTTCAATGAACACTTATCTGATATCAATTGGGAATTAAGAACAACGGAACATCAATCAAAAACACACGAAATTAGGTCTGAATATGTTCGTGATCAGTTTCATGATGTTCCACGTTTAGATTTAGGCAAGAGTGAAGAGGATCTACTAGATTTGAAAAATGGTAAAACGAAATATTATAAACAACTGCAGCAAGACGTAGACAAACTAGAATATGAAGTACAAAGTCTTTTAAATTCCTTAAGGTCTCAAAAATCAAGAATTACTAATACTCAATGTATTTTATAATTATAACGATAAAGTCAATATTTCTTTGTGTCACATTTGCAAAAGTGAAACTTAATATATTAATTCAATAAAATATTATGCCATGATTAACTTGATTCGTATAAATTTATTTTATAAATTTTGTATTTAGTATCTATAACAATTTGTAAATATTATAAAACGTTTGTAAATGTAATTATAAAATAATAAAACATTATCGTGTATACATATACTTTGTATAAAAATATTGATTTCTTTATTTAAATACTGTCAATAGCACTGAATTTTATGCTATTTAAATTCTTTGGGCATAAAATTGTGCTATTTGTATTACCTTGGGATAAAAGTTAATCAAATTGAATAAATGAATGAACAGGTACTCCAAGTTTATCTCTTCCTTTCAATCCAGTTAATTCTATTATTGTTAAACATTCAATTACTTCGGCTCCGCTTAATTTTATTAAGTGAATTGCAGCTGCCATAGAACCTATTCATATTACCAACAATAATATAATTTCCTACTTTTTGTTATTGAAAAATTAAAAGAATTAATTGTTATCTTACCTCCAGTTGCTAGTAAATCATCTACGATGAGAACTCTAGCTCCTTTATTTATGTGTTCTGTTTGTATTTCAAATGTAGCCTGCATAATTATAATTGATAAGTAAGATTAAAGATAATTTTTAAATAAAAGTAAAAAGTACAAATTATTATTTCATATGTTAACCTCGCCATATTCAAGGGTAAAACTATGTTGTATAACTTTTCCTGGAAGCTTTCCTTTCTTCCGAACTGGCAAGAAAGGTTTTCCCAACTCCATGCATATCATGGGTCCAAAAAGAAACCCCCTTGAATCTAAACCTACAACTAAATCAACTTCCAGAAACAAAATGTGTTCTACTATTAAATCTTTCATTGCTCTCAATGCTACAATATCACGGAATACTCCAAATATATCTCTGAAAATAAATAAACTTTAAAATATGAAAACCTTATTCATTGAACATACATCATTTTTTAAATCATGGCTATGTTTGTGATCGATTGTACATTGAATAAAGTAACATGTATAATTACTTTAATGAAATAATTTTTAACTATTTACCGAAATATTATACCAGGCTTTGGAAAATCAGGATAATTTTCGATCGCATTCCGTAACAATTGAAGTTTTTCCTCCTTATTCATTTTTAACAATTAATGTCTACAAATGATAATAGTTATTGAGTGACACAATATTTTATTACATAAAATAAAGATATACATACTGTCATGTGACGATAATTATAAAAAAACGAGACACTTATTTGAACAATGTTTTGTTCAGAAAATCCACGTGTATACAGCTGTGTTAAAAAACGACACGGTCGTCATCTCGCGACATAAATTACAATTCGTTCTAATCCAAGGTTATCATATTGGGATAAACTCTCCTCAATTGAATTCTTTAGACGAAACAGTGAACATAACATCATAAACACAACGAAATCCTTAAAAAAAGCGTAACAAAGCTGAAACAGTTTATTAATAGCATATGAATTTCTTTATTGCCGTATTTTATCGTTGGTTAAAAATTTTTTTTTTTTAATCTGAAATGAACTTTACAAAAGATTATCTATATTTATAGTCGTAAAAAATAAATAAATGTTACGTTAAACTGTAAAATCGTATATTTGATTAAAAAATATTCTATTTATATATAGGAATTAAGTATTAATTATGTGTTCCAAGTATTTTTCGCTTTGGCTTTTGCAATCTCGATTCTTGTGTGTTTTCTCCTTTTTCGTTTAGGACAGTATGCTCGTTGTTCTCTTTATTTTCGTTCTGTAACATTAATTTCATATGAATGATAAGTAACAAATTATACACTAATCAGATACATTACATAAAAGAAATTAAATAAAAATATAGGTAATTAAATCTTTACCTTTATGTAAACTGGTATTTCAGATTGATGATGGGGTTGCACAGATATTGAAGAAAAATTCAATGTTTGCGTAATATTTTCAACAACAGAGTCTGTAGAATTACACGAATTGGTGTGCTTCGATAAATCATTGTTTATGGTAGATATAGCAAGTACTGTATTATCAAATGGAGAGGATACGCATGTAACATCAGATAATGCAGTTGAATTAGCTATTTGTTTCACTGTTATTTCTTCATTCATGTATGTGTCATCCTATACGTAATTACCATATTAAGGAACATAATAAAAATATATTTTGAAGAATGTGAGATAATATTAATAGTACATCAAATATGTTTTATAATATGCATGCTACTTACATCATCTTCTGTCATTTCAACCAGTTTTCTAGTTTCTCTAAATCTTTGAAGAATTCGTTCATGTGGTGACGTTGCTATAAATTCACGAGGGTAAGAAAACTCTTTCCTAGCAGGAGTTAATCCTAAGAAAAATTTATAAAGAAAATTATATAAAAATTATATTCACGGTTTTTTTTTTCTTTTTTATTATCGATAAGATGAAATACCTGTTGGAATGTCATGCTGTATATCCTCATCAAAAAATTTGTTGATTTCATTTACTGTTGTTTGTAATTGTTCAACAATGTTATCATTCCACATACATGATTTCACTATTTGATTTTCTAATTTCGTAGATATTTCTTGAGAAGCATTAAAAGTTTCAATTTTTTTATGTTCCATAAATTCTGCATGATTTTGACTTATATCTAAAACTACTTTATGCGCATCCTATAAAAATAAAGATCCGTATATTAAAATTAATTTTTAACATTCCATCAATCAAATTTAAGATCTTCTATTACATTGATCAATGAAAGAGATTTATTTTTATCCGCATCCATTTGCGGTTGCGCTTCCTTATAATTGCATTCAACAGTATTCACGTATTTCTTCAATATGTCACAACTATCATTTATATTCGACTTCAAATCATTTATTAAATCGTTTCCTTGTTTTGTGATTTTATTTGCCTCTTCTTCGCTCTATTAATAAAATAAGTGTAATACATTATGAACTAGTATTAAAATGTACTAATTTAAAAATTATAACTCATACATGAAAATTACCTGTTTTGTTCTAACAATAATATCATTTTCAATCTGTTCTACGCCTCGTTGCGTATGTTCTTGTAAATCGTTTTTCATTTTCATATTTATATTAAAATTATTTATTATTTGATCGTTAACTTCATTACAAATTTTACTAACGTGATCGCATTCTTTAGTTATAGTGGAATAGTACTCTTTCTGACTTTTATTTAAATCGTTGAATTGGGAAAACACGTTTTCCATCATCTAAAAGGGAATGTTTCAATAGTACTGAAATTAAAACAATGCAACAATAAAATTATATTTTTTGTACCTGTGCAAATAAATGTTCCTTCTGCGTAAATTCTTGATTTTTCCGAAGCACTTCAACATCTTCCATAATGCTCTGAAGATTTTCATTCATATGATTATAACCTTCTACTTCATATTTGCAAGCGGAATCTATCATTTCTTTCATAACAGTTGCACTTTGTTTTAATTTTTGAGATACATTGTTTCTTATAATTTGCAGATTTTTAGCAATTTCCTTATTAACTATACTTTCAATATTTTGAGCCAATTGCAAAGAAACAACACTCATTAATTCGTGTTCAGATTCTAACTCGCTCACTGAGTTTTTTATTTCATTTTGTAACCAATTTTGATAATTTGAATACTGAAACATATTAAAAAAAACATTTATATAAATTTTTATAATTATTTAAGGATAAAAGTATCAACTTCGTATTACTTAACAAATACATACAGATTCAGTTATATTTTTTGTTAAATTATTTGTATCCGATAAATGTTGATTAGGAAGAGATGTCGTAATACGACGTACTGCTGTGTCGATATCCTCACATTTAATAGAAGTTTTCATAGCTAACGAGAATAAAGACAAAAATTAGTGAATAAAATAGATATAAAAATTTGTATCGTATAAAAAAGTTCTTGTTACCAAGATCGTCCTTTATAGATGCACAAAATTGCTTTAATTTTTCGCTATATGTGAAAATATCCTCTTCAACTTTTTGAATACATTCACAAACATTATTTCTAAATTTTTCTCCAAGATTTTCAAACGTTCGTTCTGTTTCACTGGAAGAAAATGATCACAAATTTTATTTTATCCTATTTATGAAATATAATCAAAATAATATAAATGCAAATACTTTTTGCGGGAAATTTTATCGTGTAATTTATGTGAATCTTCAGTTGCTGTATCTGCAACGTTTAGCAAACTCTGAGCTTGAGACAATAAAGACTGTTCTGTGTTCATGTACTTCTCTACTAAATATTTGTGCTCATCTCTTTCTTGTGTAGTCAGTTTCAAACGATGATTCGTTGATTTAAGAGCATTAGCAGCACTATCTAATTTAATTTTGGCTTCGTGTACCTTTTTCATTTGAGCAATATGTTGCAATTCAAGTTCATTAAACAATTTCTATGGAAAAAGATAATAATAATAATAATAATAATAATAATAATAATAATAATAATAAAACTATAGGCAGTAGTCGCAATAAGGAACAGTTGATAAAATTATTTCAGTTATTAAAAATGTACCTCCTTGTCTTGCATAGCTTTTTCAAGTGCTTTTATATGATTAATTTTTTTTTCTATTTCTTTAGTCTGTTCAGAAATTTGTGCTTGCATTTCTTTGTAATTTTCATCTGCAAGATAAACTCCGTTTCTTTCACGTGTAGCTAACAAATCTCTTCGCAATCTTTCAATTTCTTCTGTATACTGTCTAAGAAACTCCTTTTTGGAAAGTTTTTGGTTTATTTCTGGGCGATTAGTAATATTTCTTGCACGATGTGCATAATCTAACGTTGACAGTGTTTCTTCAAGGTTGATACTAGCAGGGGATATAGTTGCAATAATAGACGTTTTTGTGCGACCACCTAATGACTCCTGTAATAATCTTGTGAGTTTTGATTCCCTATGGGAAATGAAATATGAAATATGAAAATGTAATAAAGTATATTCTTCTTCTTATGATAAGAACAGAATATATGTATTTATTACCGGTAAGGTATATGGGGTGCTCTTTCAACAAGAGCTGTTATAACTCTGCCGAGAGTTAACAAAGACTGATTAATATTACCAGCTTCTCTTGCTCTCCTATCAACAGCGCCAGACCTTCCGACGTTTTCACTACCTGCCAGATCCACCAAGTTTAATTTTCCTGTTTTTAGAACTTCTTCTTCATCGGTAGTATTTTCTTTCATATGTACAGTGATTGAAAATACTGTATGAGACCGACTATAATCATATTTATAAATACTTTGTGCAAGTAAAAATTAACTTCGATGATAAAAGATAAAAATAATTACCTAGATTGAGTATTCATTAATGTTGCAGCTGTTTGTCTTCTTTCTGATCCTTTCTGAAGAATTTTATAAACTTCGCTTTTGTTATGTATTGTCACTTCTTCTAATCCATGTATAATTACTGCACCTTTCTTTGCTGTATCTTCATATAATCTGTTCAAAGAACGTTGTATTAAAATGTGTGATCAAGAAAACTTAATGAAGCAATCAGAAATGATCTGTAATTTAAAGAATTTGTATCATGTACCTTATTTTTGATCCATTAACATTAGGAGATAAAAGATCAAATAAGTCTTCGTTATAGAGTTCAAGAAAACTAACTCTAATTGTATATTCCTGTGCTTCCAATAATTGCAACTTATCAAATAAATGACTTAAAGAACGCGGTATCATACCAGCAGATGAATCCTATAATTATATAACTGCATATAAATCTTCATAATATTTTGTTATAAATATATATTTTCTTTTGTATCTAATCTATTTGTAATGTATATATCTTTTATATTTTTGTATTAAGGAATGCCTTACACTTTTCCAATGTAAAGTTGGATCACTATTAATTCCTTCCATTGTAAATGTCTTTCCTGAACCAGTTTGTCCATACGCAAATACTGTACAATTATATCCAGCCAAAACTTGTTCCAACAATGGATTGACAACGGCATTGTACACATCGATCTATTGATTAAAAATTATACAATGTACTATTCTTTACTTAAATATAAATTGATTAGTAGCAAAAAATGTATTATACCTGTTTTGATGAAGGTCCAAATACATTATCAAATTTAAATTTCTTGGAAAATTTATCATGTTGACGTTCGTGTACTACTACTTCCTTATCGTTAGGAATTTCTACTATGTTTGCAGATTTATTATTTTTCTCTAAATCGTTCAAAGGTCTAATAAAATAAAATATTAAATAAGTACATTTCTTCCAAAAAATTGAAACTGCAAATACGAAGAATAATAACTTACCTAATACGAACATATACTTGTATGTGCTGACATTTTTCTTTCTTCCCAGCACGTGTATCGTTCATGTTTGTTATTATTTAAGTTATGCTAACGCTCGTTATGTTAAAAGATTTTTAGTATACCACTCCTCGAATGCTATTATACCCTTTCTTCGAAACGACTAAAAACTGACTGTTACAGTTTAAACACAACAGAATTTGAAACGCGTAGTACTTTATAAGGCCAGTAGGTGCGCTGTTTTATTAATGCAAGCATAAATGAAATATAATACAGACCTATCGTGTAATATAAAATTTATAACAAAAATTTTAATCCGTAATATACATGGTACATATAAAAATGATGGTTCCTGTAAAATAAAAATTTATTTATTTCATACAAAATTTAACTTAACTTAATTCTCAATGAAATTCATAATAATGATTATTAGGCAATATTTTACATTGAAATTTAATTTCTGTATACTATAACATTAAAAAAATTATTTACATACTGTAATATATTTAAGAATTAGTAATATATTACAACAAAAAAGCATTCAGTAAAAAAGCTCTACAGTACAGAAATGTCATAAAATAATTCTACTCCTTAAAACTTATAAAAGATATTTACATTTTCGTATATGCAAACATCGAGCGATAAAATGTTAATTTCATACATACACCTTCTTTTTCGTTATATGTATAGTACTAACTTGAATAAATTATTGTGGCAGTGTAGACGTTAAGTGCTTTGAATACCAATAAATTGATACAATAAGCTGTTTATACCACATTTTTGATCGATTCAATTGCATCCTAATTTTATTTATTCAATTATTTATGAATTCTTACGATTTACAAAATATATTCTTTATTCTATTTAAAAATATCGATTTTATGACTAGTAGCTCATAGAAACGATCTTAAAAAATCTTAATAAAATCAAGTACATCCTTCGCTCCTACCGATAATATTCTTCAATTCCAACACTTTTAAATAGTCAACAACAGTAAGCTGTAATTATTTACAAAATAAAAAAACACTGAATTATACTCGATGGAAATGAATTAAACTTTCGTTGTGGCTAGTAATTTAATATAATGCGCTTTATGAGTTATTTCAAATTCCTGTGCAGGTAGAAAACATTGCGTCTGTATCCTAGGATGTCTCACCCTTTTCACAACGCTTCTACAAATTACCGCAAGCGTAATTAAAAGAGCACAACTGGCTCCGATTATTGCTAAAACAATTATTTCTGTATTTTGTTTAAATCCTTGCACTTCGACGCAACGTAATCTATCTCGATTATCTATAAAGTTTGCAATAACGTCTTCTTCGTTGACTTCGTCAAGACTCGCGCAAACTTTATAACGACCAGGCAACAGTACAGCCAGTGTCACAAACGTTAAACTGCAGTTAAGTTTTTGCTTGTGCACTGCGGATTCAGCGTCGAAAACAACGACGGACAGCTCGCATTCTGGTAAATTTGACTTCTTCGAAATTGATAAACTAACGTCGACGTGCAGGAAACCCTGATCGGATACGTTCACGTGTACACCAGTTATTCTGGTATCTAAAGACAACGAGGGCTCTGATACCGCGGGCTCTTGATCTTGCTGTAGCTCTCGTTTGGTTTCTTCAAGAGTAATCACGTCACTGCAACCCAAACCTAAGGAAACATCATCGTAACTGTTTGGTACTAGGATTACTACACAGTAACGATATTTATGGTCCGGTTGCAAATGTAACGACGCAGGTATGGCCACCGGAAGTAAACAGGGATCTCTCATCATACGTGAATCGCAATGAAGAGAACTGGAATCTGTCTGTACTTCACTGTCGCCTATCGTTTCATATACGATTAAGGTGTCGCATGTATATCGTTCCGCGCATGGCTCTACATGCCATAAAAGGTTGATACCGGTTGATTTGTCATAGTGAAATTCTTTCAATGTTAATTGAGCACCAGCCAAAGGCAGTCTGGTCATGATCGGCGGTGTCGGTTCGCCGCAGAGGAGACTGCCGGGAGAAACCTGTGTCAATATACCATTTTCCAAAGCGGGCGGCGTCGCGCAGACCGCTGAAGACTTATCTTCCTCGTTCAAGCTGGAATTGCTTAACCAATTGGCGAATTCTAGAAGCGTGCAGTCGCAGTTCAAAGGATTATCGGCCAGAGAAAGCTTTTTGAGTCGTAACTTGGACGTGGGTACATCATTGGCAACCATCGTGATATCGTTATCGTCGAGACGAAGATCTTGGAGACTTTTTAACGGTACTACTAAGTCAGCGGTTAAAGATCGTAGAAAATTGTGGGTCAAATCCAACGTTGTTAATTTTTCCAAATGTGCCAAAGAAGAGCTGGATACTGCAACGATGCGATTATTTGCTAAATCGAGTCTTGTGAGAGTTGACAAATATTTGAACGAATGATCTTCTAGTACATCGATCTATGGAAAGAAAGAAAAATACATACGTGTTTTTAAATGCGTACTTTCTTGTATTTCATTTTATTATTATTTACCTGATTGTGACTTAAACTGAGATAAGTTAAATTTCTCAATCCTTCAAGGGCTCCTTGTTGTACGTTTATCAACTCATTCTCGGACACGGTAAGAAAATGTAATCGTGGCATTTCAGGAAGAATCTTCGGACCCATCGGTCCCAACAATAAATTGTTAGACAGATCTAGTTCCTCCAATCTTTTGAGATCTCTGAGCGCCCATAATGCTGACACGCTTAAACGATTGCCTCGCATCCTCAAAGACCGCAACGCAGGCAGGGAGGCGAAAGCTTGAGGCGATAATTGCGACAGTAAATTATCGCACAAATCCAAGTACGTCAGGTTCGACAAGCTCTGAAACGTTTAATCGCGTGTTATCGTACAGTAACAAATTACGAGTCTTTCGAACCAAGCAATAAATAGTTCGAGTAACGTCTAACAAAATTATTCTACAATTGATCGAACAACTCTATTTATTTAGCGTCTTTCTCTATGATTCATTATAAAAGTTTTACTTTAAAAGAATCAGCCTCCAAAGTCTTCAGTTTATTTTGGGACAGGTCCAATCTCTCCAAACCGATCAGATGCGATAAAGCGGTCGAAGGAACAGAATCTAATCGATTGTTCGGAAATCCAAGGGCTTGAAGAGGAGTAACGAGACCTATAAAAGCATTTTCATGGATGCGTCTCAATTCTCCGGAAGAAATGACTAGTCCGTGTAGGGCAACATCCTCGAGGAACCGAGGCGGTAATACAGACATTCCTGTCACCGTTATGTCCAAAAGAGAGATTGTTCCTGGACGACTGAATCTCAAGTGTCTGCTAATAGTCTACATAAAAGAAAAGAAAAAAAAAGAAAAAAAAAAAAAAAAAAAAAAAAAAAATTCAATGCATCAATATTTCAACAATTAAATCAATTCGTACATTGTAATAGTAATACAATTCTATTACGGTTCTCTGCGTGGATATAAATCATTTGAACGAGTTAATCTCGTGACAAATTTAATTAGTCATCCTGCATTGCATAACGTGGATCATTTGACTCGCAGAGGTATTGTGAGATAGGATATTCGTCGGAGTAACTGGTAACGGGACATTCAACGCGAAGCAACTACACAAGACAGAAGAGAGGCCGCACAATAGTCTCTTGGACAATACACACGGCTTGTGTTTCATTGGCAGTCTGTTACACCCACGTTTGCGGGTGGTTAAAAAACCACTGACCTCGATAACGTAGTAAAATAATAAATCTACGATAAATTTCATTACTATGCTGTCTTTAAATCTTTTTTACATAAGCCATTACAATTTTAAATCTATATACCTATGTACGAAAAATATCGGTGATCTTAATAATTTAAAAAAAAAAATATTCCTCGCACCGTGTTAATATTCTGATACCATTTAAGCGATGTACGAAATATTTTTTATGTGCCTATTTTAAGGGGAATACTCTGTACATAGAATTTTTCTGTATTAAAATGACCTGCAATGCCGTTCTATCTCCGGTGCATCTCAAAGTGTGTGGAAAGTCGCAGGAACACTCGACGCCCGCTTTTGTAATATTTGGACACTCCCAAACCGTGTCAGACGAAAGCGAGGATGCGTGGGATGAGTCTTGAATATTTTCTTCGTCGAGGCTTTTCACAGTGTTCGACGAATTAATCGGCGTCTTCTCGGCTTTATTTAAACCAGATATCGTGGTAACCACCGGTGCAGAGGTGGTCGTTCCATCTTCAAGTATATCGTCCATCGTTGCGTCCATGCACGACGCTATCGTTGTTAACAATAAGATTAGCGTGCATTCGGACGTCCACAGCATTCTGAAATATAATAATCGAGAAATTTAAATAATAAACGATGTTAGTGGAAAAAAAAAAATCAATTATTTTTTTAGCAGAAAAGAATGAAAAGAAACGAGTACCAATAATGACACAACGAGTATCAACTGAATTTCGTCCCTATACTATAACTTTCTGCCTTGTCATTTCGGTACCATCATCCACTTTAACTAACCCAATCATCAACCTTTCAACCATCACAAAATTTACAGCCTGTCTTTCAAAATGAACAACCAATAAATTCAAGTAACGCAAAATTATCGGTAAAACTGTTCCGCATCAATGTCGCATACTTATTACAAAGAATTATGGCTCATCACGAGGGACGACTTGGACAAACTGATGGAGCTGGATAAAAAACTGCAACAACAAACGCGAACAAAAAATAGGGAACGGGGATTGAACCTGTTGCTTCCAATATATCTCCAGTATTAATTCAATATGTAATCGTACAAACTGCTTGGAAATTGAAAGAGTCGATGGATTACATTTTTTACAGATACCGTAATCTGGTGAAGAGGCTCATAGTTTGTCACGATCAAATGGTACAGACGCAGAAACGAGACTTGATAAAACGAGTTCTGGATTGTACGATTGGTCGAATGCTGGAATACAAGCGAGAGATTGTTAATTTGGAATACAGCGACTACCAGTGGGTATTTTAACTCTATGGAATTTTTATTTCATACCAAAGATTTATTAACGACTGTTTAGATGGCCTGACGACTTTATGAATCAATTAAAGTATACACCGGACGATGTGGAAATTACTGTGTCCGCGACTGGTAAAGATATCGTGGAACAACGCAGGAAACGCATTCAGAAGTTGATGGAAGATGCTTACAAAAGTAAATTACTTGATCTTAAACCTTCGGTCATACTTGTTGGTCACAGAAGTATATAATTTTTTTTTTTTAGACTTTTCTTAGAAAAATTCTATCAATATCTAAGATATTCTGATACTTTTGTGAGTAACTGTATTTTATACGATGAAGTTTATGAACCAAGTGTTTATTAAGACATTGCAACCTTATTACAAATAATATATAGTAACGGAAGAAGTTGAAAGCAAAGAACCCTCGACGGTGGAGATAGCTGAAACTTCCGAATCCGAAGGAAGTACACAAAGAGTACGAAAAAGAAGAGTCAAAGAAAGTTCCGTAGCGTCCAATGTACCAGCTATTTTTCAAGAATCACCTGAAGAGGTAGCAGCTCGGGAAGCTCGGGAAGCTGCCGCTCGAGCTATGCAGGATGCGATATTGCTCATTCAGTGTCACGAAAGAGGAAGAATGGGTCGTTGCGATGGACGGGAAGGTGAAAATTCTGTAAATCGATTGATTATTCATTGGGTTATCCCATAATTAATACGGTGTTTTCGTTTCAAGTGCAACGAATGTATAATTACAATAAGAAACTAGAGACTGGAGAAATTATACAAAGAAGGTTACGCAGAAATACGTACATGGATGCTGCTAAAACTATACAGCGAGCCTGGAGGAGATACGTGGCAAAGAAGAGGTTGAGGAATCGAATTGACCGAAAAGAAGAATTATTAGGCATGACGATACCTAGTTGGAAATCTCCGCATGTGTTTCTAAAAGATAAAGAAAATTTTCAGAAGAAATTGACGTTAATGCCGACGTTTGCTGATGGAATTGTAAAAGCAATCGAAGATGAGAGATCAAGGGTAAATTTTAGATTATAATTAATTTTTTTTAATAAAAACAATTACTAATTTTAACTAAAAATATTCAAGCTACTATAACTGTTTTCTTCTTAAGTTGTTCAAAATCAGAGGTCCTGGTCTCATGGAAGACATCACGGACGAGATTCGAGAATGGTTCATACTATGGTACGACGAATTAGGACATTTCAACGCGTACCCAGCCGCGCAACTAGGCGGTAGCGTGTTAATCGCCACAGGACAAACTTTAACACCTAATGAATATCTGGTGGAAAAGATGTCCAAGCAAGCTCGGAAAGGAAAAACAGCTGCTACGGCCGAAAAGGGTAAAGACAAGAAGAAGAAGAAGAAGAGACCGCCTTGGATGCCAGAAACGAAGGCGTTTTCCCTTCTTACGGGTGCCAATCAGGACTTCGTTACTTACTGGAGCTTTAGGGATCAGTCGGATAATCACCGAGAGAAAATATATCATGATCTGATTAAAGATAAACTTTGTTACGAACTTCAATTGGAAATGAGGAACGCAGTCGATGAATTGATGCGGCTGGAGTTGCAGCAATTGAATAGAGCATTGAAGAGGGATTATGCAGCTGATAAACGGAAACTGGATATACCTAAGGATAAGAGTAAGATGCACAAATTATATTTATCGTTAGTATAGTCTTAACCCTCTATGATTAAAATGCTTGAAAATAAATTTCCATAAAAATCTGTGTTGCATATAAAGTACTAATCGTGGTATAATTACTCGTTAACATAACTATTACCACATATTAAACTGTTCCTTTTATAGTCACGGTAGTAGGCGTGTAGTCTTTACGGCTTCAGCAATAACAAATAACAACTTGGAAAAGACATCCAATTTGATCGCTAAAACCAGTATAATTAAAATTAATTATCTTCTTTACAACGCTGAAACCTTTTTCAAATTAATACGTAGGCAAAAAAAGAAAGAAAGGCAGAAGAAAAAAAGGAAAACGAGACCCTCTGGGCGATGTTACCTTGGAAGATTCCTTCAAGGAGTTGGTTAGAGCCAATATCATCAGAAATTACCCCATAACTTCCATTAAAGATTGGATAGGGGATCTCTCGTATCAAAATTACGAAGCAGCCCGCGAATTTAGGGATTACAAACATCGAATGGGCGAGATAAAACAAGTAGTCATGGAATATTGCGTATTGCCGCTGAGCTCGAAAGAAATTCACCAAGTCGCGCCCTTAATCCGATCTGTTTGCATCTGTGGCCTCGCTCGACACGGAAAGAACTTTTTGGTGAACACCATCTGTTCCGAGGTTTCCGACACTTTTTACTACAGTCGTTCCTAGAAATTTCCAAAATTGATACGACTAAATTTAAAACAGGTCGGAGCATTGCTGATCGACATGACGCCAACAGTATTGGTGGACAAGTATACGGGACGAAAAAATGAGCGTAAATTAATCAATATGATCTCAAAAATATCCCGTGAATACGCTCCTTCTATAATTTTCATCGATAACGGTGAGAAACCTTGGCTGAAGAGAGTACCTCCGGAGGAGAGGTACTACAAACCGAAACGATTTGCGCGATACTACCCTAAGCTAGTGAAGAGCATCAAACGTGGCGATCAGGTGACTCGATATAAAATTCTACTGTAGTTTTTTTTTCTCTTCTTTTTTTCATTTAATGTCGTACATTTCCCGCATTTCACCGGTGTTTACTCGATAAAAAGAGCGGTGTCGCAATCGAACGGGCTTACACACAGTGCCTCGCCTAAACTGGCGAGGAATGTTAAAGTTGGTGATCTGGTAGCGCCCACTTTATGAAATTCTTGATATTCCTGTTTCGACTCTTTCTCCGATATGAATGAACCACCTCAATAAGCCAGCCAGGGCTTTTCCCTCTTTCTCTTTCTTAAACGTCTCGATCGTTCGAAGCTGGTCATCAATGAAACACCTCCTACCGAACGAGCGGAACGTAGGTGGTACCGAGTTAACGTAGGATTTAGAGTGTCGGTGATTCCGGACAGATACTGTTACTCATTGGCGTAGAAATCCTACGATAGAAAATTAATAAACGTTGTAACTATACCGCAACAACTGAACAAGAAAAAAGAAAAAGAAAAAGAAAAAGAAAAAGAAAAAGAAAAAAGCTATCTGCAATTATTTTTTAGCGCAAAGAAGTCCGATTATGTATTTTTCTAAAGAATACTCGATGGGTTATTATTTCCGGTTGATCGATACATCGGAACGTGATACTTTTCAGATCCTATTTCTCACGACCTCCTCGGAGCCTTATAAAGCAACAAGACCCTTCATCAGGATCCACGACAAGTTTATAATGATTCCTCTCACGGACTACAACACGCTGTACATGTTTTACAAAGATCTGTTGATGAAGTATCACGGAGTTGATCGCAATATCGATGTCTCCAGCATGGCAAAGATGTCCGTGGGCATTCCTCTGGAATTCATAAGAAACGCGCTGGAGAATGTCCTAAATCTTCGACGAAGGATCACCTTGAGGTTCAGACCACTGGCTGAGCAGGAGATAATGGAGGAAGTGTTCAAGTACGAGCCTCCACGACCGAAAACGTTGTCACAGTTCATGAAATTTGAAAATCGTACGCCACTTGGTAGAAGGAGGGCCAGGTTGTTGGCTGCGGAGAAAGCAGAACGCGAGCGTGCTCAAAAACAGAAGAAACCTCGAAAATGAGGAAAATATTGAAAGAAGACGATTGTCAATTATTAACTTAAAGATCGTGGCTACTCGTAGGATCGTGGCAAAAAAATTTCCATCCAGTAAAGAACCCTTCACTGAGAGGAAGAGAATGGAAATGATAGAAACTTGCCAGGTAAAACGTGGGATGTAGGCACATTACGAGACAAGGCTGTGGCACTTTTAACGATTCCTTTTTTTTTTTTTTTTCTCCGATGAAAATGTTCCATGATTGCTCGCTGTTGGGCAATCGAGGAAAACTAAAGCTTGAAACGAATTAGAAGGAAAACAGTCCCCGGTGGGCATAAGTATGCGTGTATAGCGTTGAAAGACAGTGACCTTTCCGGGAGAAACGTCTTTGGAAGAGGCATGATCATCGATTGAGCGATTCCTTCTTTCTTTCGTATCACGATTCGCCAACGTCCGTGTCCGGACGTGAAACTGGTTTTCGTCTTCGTGGGATGCTAAAAACGATCATCGAAAAACAGGAGACAGATATAGTGAAGAATATCGAGAGAAAAAAAAAACTTTATAAGCTCTGATGTGTTGCAGCTAAAGAACATATCTCTAAGGATACTCGAATTTCAGAAATGCTTCTTGTTTAAATATTTGTTCAAAAAATAGTTAATTTTAAAAAAGCTTCCTGATATCTCTTGATCGAGTTAAAATTAAAATAAAGACAATCGAGTTGAAATTAAAGAAAAGTATGAAGAAATGAATGAAATGTTGCTGCGTTATGCGAATTTTATCTACCATTAGTGATAAGAAACAAACATTAATCGAGTACTTTTTTCCAAACAGTGAAAGTATCGAAGTTAAAGAAACTCGATAAAACTGTAATTAGAAATGTATGTTAATCGTGTTAACTTGTATCATACTTTTTCTTTTAGTTTTTACAATCATTTACCGATAACAATTGCTCTGTATCAGTACACAATTCAACTTAACTCGTTAAATGAATAAAAATTATGTTATAACAGATTAAAGATTACTTAAACCCAAGGCTAAGTGTTATATCTTTGATCGAAACAGGGATGTTGAGGATCAGAGGGGACTGAGATTTCATCCACCTCCGAAACTCATTGCGAGTGATCTCTAGACACATATACACCTACCTATGGCAATGTGTGTCCCTTTGATCCGGGTTTTGTAGCCCCTGCGGCTTCTCTTCACGCGCGGCACACGCACACGCGGCTGGTACGTCGTAGCACTCACGCAGGCGCACTCACGCATCCAACCCACGTTGCCTGTTGCACGCAGGCAACACACGTAATGCCCAGAGTAAGCACGAGCGGACCAATCGGACGCTCGCCAAACCGAGAGAGCTGTCACTCGGCCATAGGCGCGGACCCGCTTCGACTTCGAAACTGTGTGCTCTGGACCACGCTGTCTGCCGCGTTTTGATTCAAAATAGGCGAAAGGAACGGGAACACCCACGCCAGTGACGTGTTCGCGGGTGCATCTTCCGATCGGGCCCGTTGGAATCCTCCCCTGTTTTGTCGCCGCGTAATTGCACCTTCCAATTATACCGTCGCGTCTCTCGTGAAGAGATCTCGCGTCTGATGATCGACAATATCGTCGTAAAACGGAAAAGAAGAACGATCGTACGACGACGTCGTGCTAGCACACACTGTGCACGAAGCATGCGGTGGGCACTCGTGCCGAGAAAACGTCGCCTCCGCCGTGTCCACACGGTGGGGACTCCGCCGGTGCGTCCGTCTCTCTGTGTCTCTCAGTTTCCACATAGCATAGCCATGTATGGAACACGGGACGACGTTCTCTCTCCCGGCCCTTACGCCCACTTAGGCCGCTGCCGCTGTTGCTCCCGCTGCTATCCGCCTCGTTCTCATAGTCCTGAGCAGGTATCGTCGGACCGACGTCACCCGTTACAGGTTGCCCGGTTCGTCGACGTTGCCTGTCAACTTTGTCTTTCTTGTTCACGAGATACTCGGACTTTTGCCATGTTAGTGAGATCGCTCGCACAGAACAACTCGAAGAGGCCCTATCGCGGCATTTTCAAATCCGGCGCGTCAATGTCTAGTCAATGATTGCGCGATGAACAGTATTTTCAGTGAATTGAAATTTATGTTTAATACTCTTGATGTAGAATACAGGAAATAGGAGTGCAGGAAGATCCGCGGACAGACTTTTCGAAGGCGTGATCCAAGGAGTCCGAAAAAGGATGTCTGGAAATGTTAAACATTGGATTTATAGCATTTATTGTATTTTTGTATAAATAATATTATGAAGAAAAATTGTTGACCATTGCCAAGGTAGCGTTTATTTGCCACTCTTGGTTGTTTAGCATAACCACTAGCATTTTCACAAGCAATCTTCACACGTGTGATCATGCTTCGATTGTGTACACAAGGCGTACTGGAAGATGAAGAAAGAATAAGGAGGGATCGAGACTCCGAAGGTCTGCAGGATCTTCGTGAAATGCTTGTTGATAGTGGAAATCGGTCTGTCGCCGTTACGAAATCACGTAAAACCGGGCCTTTACGCCCACGCAAGTAGGACTGGTGTAGCTACGGTGAAAGAAAGTTTGACTTCTTTAACGAACCATGTGTTTATAACGCATTAAGCGGAAAGTAGGACTGGTCGGTATATATGAACACCATTAATTACGTTTCCTATTAATAAACTCGTTTTAATTTAATATGAGATTGAAATGCTTGAAAATAATCCTCTAAAAATTCTGTAAAAAAATAAAATGTAACTTTTGTTAGACGGGAAAATCTGAGAAGAATAATTCAAACTAAAAATCTGGTAAATATTCGGGACAACTTTTTTCAACCGCAGTAAAAATGTTAGTTATTTAATGTTAAAAATAAAAAAAATATTGTTACCATAATTATTAACGGTGATCAGTTCCGAAGAATAAGGCGGAAAATCATACAATCCTGCGAAAGACTGCTGTTCACACGATACTATCGAAAGGACCGCAAATGCTTGCACAAAAAGCTGCATCGACTGAACCGGCTGCATCGGACAACTAGTTGATCGACCTTTGCTTGTAACTTTACGTTTCTACATTTTTCCGTGCAGTCACATGAAAAAAAAAGCCAATGACACATACGTTCTTTAAAAAAATATTTTAATTGCACTGGATAATATTTAATACAATTTGATGACATATAAATATAAATATAAATATAAATATATATGTTAAAATATAAAATTTTTTATTGTATGTGCATAGTTCAATATATAAAATTATCAAGTATAACACAATTAATACGATCATTTATAATTAACTTCCATAATTTAATTATTGCATTTCCATCAGGTATATATAGTCTTTCACGTCGCTTATATACCTCCGTAAAAACTTATGGTCCCTTTTTATATTCCTTATCAACATTTTAACATCCTCTTCCCTGTAAAATAATTTAATTGCGATAAAATGATATTTTTTAACATAACTTATCGAACAGTTTTATAACTGACCTTACAGAACCTAATAAACAACGAACAGAGATATCTTGAGATTTAATCGTATCGAATGGTTTAACGTCTACCGTCACCTTTAATATAATGTCCCTCCTTTTAGTTCGGGCTACGAAAGATACACTAAAATAAAAGAACAATATATATCGCTATATCCGAATATAAAAATGATGCAATTTTCATTATTTTTACCTGTCGCGAGTTACTTCCATCAAATTTATATCGTGCAAACGTTTCAAATCAAACATGAAGTCCATAGCTAACTTTACTTCCTTCGAAATATAATCTAATAACTGCAAAATATCTTCACGATTTTTGTACGAATCCATTAATTTCTTGGTATCTAGTTTTTCTAGAATTATCCGATGGACCATACTCATTAATACTTCCGCGTCATCTAATAAAGAGAGTTTAGAGATATTACATTAAATACTATTACACGCATGTAAAGAGCCTGATTTCTTTTTTCAGACTCACCTGCTAACCGAGAAATTATTTTAATTTCTTTGATACACTCATCGTTTGTTATATTTAAAGGATCCCGTAAATAAATTACTACTAATAATGAACACGATATAAAACCGATGACGAATAAATATCTTTCAATATTCTCGTGGTACACTTCCCAAATAATGTCGTCGCTAAAAAGATTGTTGCAAGAATTATTCGATGCAGCATCAATGAAGTAATAAAAATTATTATTTAAATCAATTTGTGTACCTTCTTGCACAAACTTTCAGTTCGTTCATTAACGAAGAAAATGGGTCTACTTCGATAGAGATATTTTCTTGCCCGCAAGAAGTATCAAGTTTCAAACTTAATCTTAATTTTTCATTCGAATGATCCTTATTATCTACTTCCATTATGTGTGTATTAATTAACTTATTACTATTTTTAATTTTTGGAGTACTCTCGTGAATAGCTCTTATACTTGATAAAGAACATTCCATGGATTGATTTTCTACATTGCAATTCTCTGTGCATAAATTCTGCGGTTCTTTTTCAGTATTGGATATCTCAGAAAATTTTTCGTTATCGTTTATCGTGGAGGACGAACATTCTAAGGCTTGAATCTCTGCGTTAGTATTTTCTGAAACTAACGATCGCAACTGCTGACATTCATTAATCTGTACTTCATGTTCTTGTTCAAGCTTTGAACTATTTTGGGCATCGTTCACAGATGCACGTTTAATTAAAAATGTTTGCGATTTATGCAGATTTTCTAATATGTTTGCTCGATGATCCTCAAGTTTCAGAATATCTTCGTGTTCGTTACTCCTATTTTTTGAAAACCAAATTGTTTCTGTGTTAGTTTCTCGATCCTGATTAACATTCATAGATGTGTCTGTATATGAAAGATTATCTAAGTCAATAAACGACGGTGGTTTAATTGAGTCTAACATCTCTGAATTTTTATTGAAAAATATATCACTTTCTTCCATCAAATTATTTTTATGATTGTCCTCTCTGATTTGCAAATTGTCTGTATTGTTTAGAGAGCTATGTACACTATTTTCTTTACTATTTGATTTATAAAAAGAAGAATCATTGTTAATTTCCAAAATTTTGTTATTTTCTTTGTTATTAACTATAAAAGTACGATTATGACTTAATGGTTGAATTGTATATGTTCTTCTTGGATGCGATGCAATAGTTTGTGTGTACTCGTGTGGTAAGTGTTCATTTTTCTTTAACTCTGAATTTGCAATAGAAGAAGAAGAAGAAGAAGAAGAAGAAGAAGAAGAAGAATCATTTAATGCAGAGTTAAATGTTGCACAAGCTGTTTCCATGTTATTTTCTTTTAAAGCTGAAGCACAAATATCTTGCTGGACTGATTCATGCAAGGCCATGCTAGATTTAATATTTGCAGAACTTTGAATTTCTACTGGTATAGATTCTTCTGTAACAGTGGTTTCTACATTTTTAGAAATATTATGTACACTACAGTTTTTTTTATCCGAGATTATATCTGAATTTAACGAAGAAGTAATTACTGTAGCAGTAATATCTTCTAAGATATTTTCTGTGGATGTTGAGGAATCTGTACAATTTCTGTTCTCCAAATTTTCTGATGATACTGATTGTATAACTTTGACAGAATTTATATTAAGATCTTCAGTTTGAGCAGGAGTTTGTGTTGACACGAATTCTGTGATTTCCATAGATGTGTTTGGAAATATCACAGTCTTTCCTAATTCTTGATTGTTCACGTTTGATTCTGAACTTACAACTTCTTGATAATTATCCCTTGTATCAAGTGATGATACTATCTTTGTCATCGTCATAGAATTATCGTGAAACATGGTAGATTTATTTGACAGTGTATCTACATTGACATTTCTACAATTATCTAACATTGGTTGTGTGTGAGAAGTATCTTGCATTGGTATTTGTAAATCGATTTGGGGTACTTTAAGTACACTTGTTATAGCTGTAGTAAAATCTATTACCTCGTTATTACAAGTATCTTGCATAGGTATTTGTGAATTAGTTTGAGACATTCTGGGTAAACTTGTTATAGCTGTGGTAAAATCCATTACCTCGTTATTACAAATTTTAGTTCTATCAAGATTTGTTGATATTTCGTATGCCTCTTGATCGTATCTTAATTTTTTAAAGTTATTCTTTGTTATGCTGTGATTTATTACATCTCTTTCTTGAATTTTAGTCACCGAATGTACAATAACAGGAACTACTTTAGTCATCTCCATAGACATATTTAACAATTTGGTTTTCTCATCCTGATTTGTAATATCATATTTATATCGTGGGGTTTTCTCTATTAATGTTGAGCTATCGGGTAATTCATGAGCATTTGTTTTCACAATTTCAGTAATATTCATTGACACATCGTGAAAAATGGTTGTTCTATTATCATTATCACACGACATTAAATTTGGAGTACAATGATTTATTCTATTAACATTTTGTTGTAAATTACACAGTGCAGTCGATACTGCTGTAGTTATTTCCATTGAAACATTATCTAATTTTTTAGTTCCATCGTCTATAAAAGACATAGCTGTTTCTGTATTATCAATATTATGCACAGCTTTAATAACAGACGGTGCAGCAACAGTTAATTCCATCGATGTATCTTGATCTATTATATCTGTTACTGTTTCATCGGATTTATTAAACTGCTGAAAATTCTGTACATTTGTTGATGGTAAAATAACCTGTGTTAATTCCATTGATGCATTCTGAAGCATCTCATCTACTTGATTATTCTGAATATTATTTGTGTCAGAACTCACAATGTTACAAACAACTTGAGTACAATCCATGTATGTATTCTGAAGAGATGTAGCATTTAATTCATTACAATCGGTACTGTGTACATTTGACTCTGTTAACTCTGATACTTTTTCGCCTAATTTTTCATCGGTATCCTCGTATACAATAATACTTTTTGATACACGACTATCATTTTTTAATTGCAAATCAGTTAAAGAAACAACTTCATTTTCAACTACATCATGAAATCCAACCGATGTCACAGTTAATGACATTTCATTCCGATCATTTATATCTTCAACTATACTTATGAAATGTGAACTACAATCTTCTACGTTTAAATCTTTTTCAATTAACTGCGTATCATTTTCTTGAATGTTATTAAAGATATTTTCTTTAGACACATTTTCAACTTCGTATTCTTCTTGATTGGAAGTGGACGGTATTTTAACATCACTTAAATCATGCTCCTCGTACGTGTTATCCCATACAGTTCCTTGCTCCACAGAATTACAAAATTCTCTGTACAATGAATTCCACTATGTATTAATAAATTACACTATGGAAATTCATTAAAAAGAATTTATAGATAAGGAGCAAATGACTCACTTGACATGCTTTTTTTCTGCAAAACTGACGCGTCTTTTAATTTTTGTTGCAGTAGTAGGACTGCTTTCATTGGATGAACTATTAAAATTTAAATTCTGCAGAGCTTGACGAGGTTTTGGAGGCTTAAGTATCTATGTTTATTATAAAAATAATCATGGTATTAAGTAAAGTTTTAAATCAATAAATGAAGCTTATTGTTAAATTTGAGCGTATTAAATTAAATAGCAGCTGAATCCATACAATCTTAGTAAAAAAATACATTGCACAATATACACAAAGCAATGACAATATTATTATACAATTGATATTAATTTTATTTGTATGTTACATAGACGTTTTTTTTAAATTAGTATACTTACAGAAGACCGCCTTGAGCTTTTTCTAGTAGATTTGGAGGGAGCCCTGCAAGATGAAAAAAAATACTTAATTACCAAAAAGATTGTTTCAAGAATTTATATCAAATTTTTACTTGGAACAATATTGAAATATAATTCAAGGTTATATAGTTAACAAGTCAAACTTATGTCAACGTTAAGTTCTAATGTTTGACGTTAGCAGTATAATAAGTTTGTAATAAAGATTAAACAGTTAAGTGATCTCGTATGAAAACAAGATAATAAAACAAATGAAATAATACTTACATCTTATCATATCTGAGTTTCATTCAATTCAAATTCAAACAGAATTTCGAAGGCGTCGACTCATTGGTAACTATTGCCAACGTAGTTGGCGCCAAACTACAATTTCGTTGCAGTTCTCATGAACGTCGCTAATTTCCATGCATTACAATATCGGCATAAAACCACGAGAGANGTGTTACATAGACGTTTTTTTAAAATTAGTATACTTACAGAAGACCGCCTTGAGCTTTTTCTAGTAGATTTGGAGGGAGCCCTGCGAGATAAAAAAAAATACTTAATTACCAAAAAGATTGTTTCAAGAATTTATATCAAATTTTTACTTGGAACAATATTGAAATATAATTCAAGGTTATATAGTTAACAAGTCAAACTTATGTCAACGTTAAGTTCTAATGTTTGACGTTAGCAGTATAATAAGTTTGTAATAAAGATTAAACAGTTAAGTGATCTCGTATGAAAACAAGATAATAAAACAAATGAAATAATACTTACATCTTATCATATCTGAGTTTCATTCAATTCAAATTCAAACAGAATTTCGAAGGCGTCGACTCATTGGTAACTATTGCCAACGTAGTTGGCGCCAAACTACAATTTCGTTGCAGTTCTCATGAACGTCGCTAATTTCCATGCATTACAATATCGGCATAAAACNATGTTACATAGACGTTTTTTTTAAATTAGTATACTTACAGAAGACCGCCTTGAGCTTTTTCTAGTAGATTTGGAGGGAGCCCTGCAAGATGAAAAAAAATACTTAATTACCAAAAAGATTGTTTCAAGAATTTATATCAAATTTTTACTTGGAACAATATTGAAATATAATTCAAGGTTATATAGTTAACAAGTCAAACTTATGTCAACGTTAAGTTCTAATGTTTGACGTTAGCAGTATAATAAGTTTGTAATAAAGATTAAACAGTTAAGTGATCTCGTATGAAAACAAGATAATAAAACAAATGAAATAATACTTACATCTTATCATATCTGAGTTTCATTCAATTCAAATTCAAACAGAATTTCGAAGGCGTCGACTCATTGGTAACTATTGCCAACGTAGTTGGCGCCAAACTACAATTTCGTTGCAGTTCTCATGAACGTCGCTAATTTCCATGCATTACAATATCGGCATAAAACCACGAGAGAAATCTACTTGAAAATCGACTCTTATCGAAGCATAAATAAATTGTAATCTACGACCAATGACAAGTCGCCAAATACGTGATTCCATTTAGTGACGCTTATAAAAATATATCAGCGATTGAATATCCGTTCGTACATGTTACGAAGTGCTACATTAGCGATGTATTTGCCATAGTTGGTGCTTAAATAAATAATACCGAGCATTTCGCCTTATAGAAATCGGTAGGCTGATTTGACAAAGAAGACAACGTACTGTATAAAATTTCGAGGACACAAAATATCAACCTGCCTCGGTAGTATTGTTAATTGATACTGTTCGAGTGATTGACAGTAAGAACAGCTGATCAAACCAAGTATAAAAAGGAAATTTTTTTTTTATAATGGAAGGAACTATCGCGAAACTAATAATAAAAGCGCCGAGTCACCAGATTAAAGATCAAATCGTAAATTGTGATATTGGGTGGACCGTTGGCCAATTAAAAGAACACTTGTCCGACGTTTATTCTAGTAAACCAGTGAGTTTTGTTGCATCTATTTGTGAATTCAATCGTGTGAAATTTTGTGAAAGCTGTAGTCCGTTGGTTCTTGGTGAAAGCAATGTATTACTAGCATCTCCATCTGTGAAAAGATGTGTAACATTGTAAAATTCTTTTTTTACTTTCNATGTGAAATTTTGTGAAAGCTGTAGTCCGTTGGTTCTTGGTGAAAGCAATGTATTACTAGCATCCCCATCTGTGAAAAGATGTGTAACATTGTAAAATTCTTTTTTTACTTTCAGTACTTTTTTTTTTTTTTTATAAACTATAGTGTTATCAGTTGAAGATAACATTCTTTTTTTTTTTTTTCTAGGTTTAACGAGTATAATTAAATTATCAGCGGTAAAACTACTTCCTTGTTTCTTTTTTTATGTTGGTTTCATTATTACGTTTGCTCGCGATAAGTTTGTCTTATCAAGTGTTGTGTATCAAGTAGAAACATAAGAAATATTGTATTCTATATAATGATATTTTTTAGGAAAAAGCAAGCCAAAAACTTATATATTCGGGACAATTATTAAACGATGCAACTTGTTTGAAAGATGTTTTAAGGCACTATGATGGACAAGAGGATCAAACTTACATAGTTCATTTAGTCTGTGCTTCACAAAATGTATCTACAAATAAAATGACAACCGAACAAGTTGTAGAGAACACAAATACAATTCTTACTTCAAGAAATACAATAGAACATACTAGATTAAATAATATAAATAATGTACAGAATCAAAGTCAAAACAATGTTACCATGCAACATAATTCTTCACAATTGTATTCTGCACAACAATATTTTGATCCAAGGAATAGTCAACAAATGGCATGGATGCAACAAGCATATACTCATTATTTTACGCAGTATATGCAATTGTAAGTGATATTTTCATATTTTTTATTTTTGAGGAAAATTTGTAATACCTATAATAATAATAAAAATTAATGTATTCTTATAGGATGGCAGCACAAGGAATACAATTGCACACTAGCATTCCATATGTTCAGCAAATGAATGTCAATACAAATGATAGTGTTCAAAATCCATACAGAAATAACACAAATAACAATGATAATGTCGGTGATGAACAGCAGCAACCTGCTGCTCAAGAAGCTGATGCTAACGGAGGAAATAATGGTGCTGGGGAAGACGATGTATTTAACAGAGATTGGCTAGATGTTTCTTACATGCTATCCAGAATTATTGTTCTCTTCACAATAGCATATTTTTACTCGTCTCCGTTAAAATTTCTTATCGTTACATTTCTTGGTTATGCAATGTATTTGTAAGTTTGTATATTTAAGTATTGTGTCTATTATAAATGCAACTATGTACGATCGAGCAAATGTTTTACAGATATCAAGGTGGTTTTTTCCGAGTACAACCAATTCTTTTACCTGAAAATAATAATGGCAGAGTAGATCGGGTGGATAATAATAATCAAATGCTACAAAACGAAGGAGTGGATCCGCAACCTGTACTACAACAACAAAACGGCCAAGTGCCAACTGTACAAGCAGAAGCAAGAACAAATGCGAATGAAGAACACGAAGAGGAAAGACCTGGTGCACTTGCTTTTACTTGGACATTTTTCAGCACATTTTTCACATCGCTTATTCCAGACCAACCAAATGTTATTTAATTTTAGCGAGTGTCGATTCACTGCACTCGATTTTGTTGTAAAGTTAATTTTCTTTCTTGTTGATAATATTTTTTAAAAATGACACTAAACCTGACGAGGTGGTCTCTCTTTGCGTATAAATTTGATAAATAGTAGGATCACGAATAACATTTTCAGGGAAACATGGTTTCGAAGAAGTTTTTTCAAGTATAAGAATCTTGTATACAGTAATAAGTATATATAGGTATATGCATATTAAATATACGCTTAAAATAAATGGCATTTTTATAAATATTTCCATTGGTATTTACATACTTCTAACAATTTTGTGTATTACTTTGATTCATTGAGACTACCTCAGGGTGTGTAAACTTACAACCAATGATCATTTTATAGGAAATGGTTTTAGCTACAACTTATGTAGAGATTGTTACAAATCATCTCAAAGCAGTTAGAATTTGTTGTACGATAAATTTTTTTTTTTTTTTTTTTTTTGTAGTTATTACAAAGGTACAACGAGAAAAATATATACTGTGTATATAAATAAAATTATTATAGAGCTTATAAGGTATTGATAAATATAAATATTAACAACACAAGATGTAAGGCTTGCTAGTTTTTGTTCATAAAAATGATTAAAGCAGTAATTGCGTTATCAAATAATTATTTCTGTGATTTTTTAACAAGGGTGAGCTTAAAGAGGCACCTTTATAATATGCTACACATTTGAGCAAGGCTCGAAGAAAGAAAAAAAATTATATATATATATATATATATATATATATATAAAAATGTTCTTAATAAATTGTAGAATTTCTGTAATTTCTCAATTAACGGTTGATAAACGGTCGTTAATAAATCGTACACATAATTAAAGAATAAGAAATTTTAGAAAAAAAGCCAATAAAAAGTTATTACACAAAAATACAAGATATTTTTATAACCTTCTCATCGCAAACTTATATGATTAATTAGTAATTTTTAAACTGTTATAGATAATAAAATAATATAAAACGAGAACACGTGTTCTAGATGTTCGAAGAAAAAGATTGCATTATATTAATCTTCTTTACGTTATACGTATCGTATACCTGTAGAGTAAAGATTTTTTCAGGCACATGTTTCGAAGATATCGATATCAAAAAAATTCACATCGAATGAAAAAATAGGTATTGCAATAAGACCTTTTTGTAATATAAAAATTACATTCAATTAATATAAAAGACACTTAGGATAACATAAAATACTGACATATCATACTATAACCTTATTCACACATTTCAAGGCCTGCATTTATTTTAAACACATGTTACAAACAGTCCATTAATATTCAAGTACGTAATTTTCTTAAGTCGTAACGCTCCTTATAAGTACTTTACGGAAAATAATCTGGTACATTGTTGTTAAAAAATTTTTTAACTACATATATTAAATATAGAATTAAAATAATATTATTCCATCGTTTTGTGCTTCAAAAATGATCACAATTAATAATTAACAACTAGTTTATAGGTAAACTGTATTGCAGACATGTCTCAACATCGGATGTCTGATGTCATTGGTATACTCAAAGGAGTTAAAGTAGTAGCTGATGCTGTCATCAAGCATCAAGAAGAGTCAGTTAAGCATATGATACAAACTTCAAGTTTAAAAACTACTGCTGAGAAATGTGTAGCAAATAGTTTAAAAACATTTAGTAATATAGAACCAAGTAAGGTTCCTGTAAGTTTCAAAAATAAACAAAAATCATTTATCAACTTTTTTGATATAACATAAACTTTTTACAATAATAAATGCATATTACATTTGTTTACTAACATAAATTAATTTTACAATTGAAAAATACTTTTCTGTATAGTATAACATGTATACAGGTTCAAGTAACAAAAGAACTTAAAGAAGTGGCAGAAAGAATAAATGTTGTTGAAAAGGGTATAATAGAATTTGTGAAACTAAAAACTAGAGAAGCCACTGGAATGCCATTGGATCAAGATGAACCTGTAAAATCTAACAAAACTAAGTTACACGTTTATAATTTTGCTAAAGATCCGAAAGAAATACCGATAGAAATGGATGTTTCAAGTATGAAATCTGATCCAGGCTACAGTGTACAAGAAAAACAAGATAAACCTTTGAAGAAGTATGCAACTGTAAAGGAAAAAATAGAGACAATTACCAAACTAGAAAATGAAATACCTAAGATTGAACTTTCTGAGAAAGATAAGGCAATTTTGAGAAGATTAGAATTAGAACACGAGAAAAACATAAAAAGTCAGAACACGAAAGAAAATAATGTATCACAAACTGATTCTGAAATATTAGCAACTGACGTAACAGAAAATGCAAGAGTAATTTCGAACAACGTACCTCCTCAGATTAAACCAAAACCATCTGTTAGACCAAAACAAACTGTAAGTCTCTTTATACTTTTTATATAAATACATTGGCTGCATACATTGATAAATTAATTTTTATTTCAAAGCTTTCACCTAATGCAAAAGCACAAAAAGTTCCAGCTACGAGATTACAAAGAATGGTAAGCTTCGGAACATTAGGAATTGGTCTTGGTGTTGGTACAGTTGCAGAATATACACGCAGAACGCTTGGATTAAAGAGAGAAAGTTTTGAAGACACATTTGATAGTTTGTTTCTTACCAAAGCAAATGCGGAAAGAATAGTTTCAACTTTATGCAAAGTGAGAGGTAAGTATTTTCAATAGATTTATTGTATTCTTTGTTACTAATAATTATGTATGTTTATAATAGGTGCAGCTTTAAAAATTGGACAAATTTTAAGTATACAAGATGAGACTATTATAAGCCCTGAGTTACAAAAAATATTTGAACGAGTCAGACAGAGTGCTGATTTTATGCCAAAATGGCAAGTTGAGAAAGTATTGAGTAGTGAACTTGGTCATGATTGGAGAAATAAATTAGCCACTTTTGAAGATAGACCGTTCGCCGCAGCTTCCATTGGTAGTTAAATTTTTTTCTAAAAGAGTGAAATAACTTGAAAACGTTTTTAAAGGTATTCTTTTTATGAGAAAAAATATTGTAGGTCAGGTACATCATGGTACCTTATTAAATGGACAAGATGTTGCAATTAAAATTCAATACCCTGGTGTAGCTGTGGGTATTCAAAGTGATGTTGAGAACTTAGTAGGGATAATGAAGGTATAAAATTTTTTATTTTTATGTTACCGTAAATTTTCTAGAAATATACACAAAAACTTTTGTAGGTTTGGAATATTTTTCCAAAAGGCATGTTTATAGACAACTTAGTAGAAGTTGCAAAACGGGAACTTGCATGGGAAGTGGATTATCTCAGGGAAGCAGAATGTACAAGAAAATACAAGCAACTTATGGAACCTTATATAGATTATTATGTTCCTGCGGTGATAGGTGAATTTATGAATTAACAAAAAAATTAACAATTTAAATGTAATAATAATAATATAATAACTTAATTTTACATTTAGATGAACTATCGACCAACCAAATTTTTACAACTGAAATGGTAGAAGGAATTCCAATAGATAAATGTACAAGTATGGATTTGGAAACAAGAGAACATATCTGTAAATTAATAATGAGTTTGTGTCTTAAAGAATTGTTCGTTTTTCGATATATGCAAACTGATCCAAATTGGTCCAATTTTTTCTACAATACTAATACGAGACAAGTTCGTATACGATCTAACAGTACCGATATGTTGTTATAATTCTAGACTTTAAAAACCGTATTTCTTCAATTTATTTTTAGCTAGTATTATTAGATTTTGGCGCGTGTCGAGAGTATGATAAACCATTTATGGATAAATACATTGAAATAATTTATGCTGCGAGTGAAGGTGATCGTGATAAAATTTTAAATTTATCTAGAGAAATGGGATTTCTTACAGGATACGAATCTAAAGTATGATATGCATTTTCTAATATTATTAATTATTTTTTAAAAGAAATTATTAAACCGATATTTACATAAGGATTATACGGTACTAATTTTAGATTATGGAAGAAGCTCATGTAGATGCAGTAATGGTTTTAGGCCAAGTATTTGATAAAAATAATAAATACTATGATTTTGGTGGGCAAGATGTAACTAAACGGTAAGAGCGATTTATGCAAATTACTACCTAAACTAAAGATTTGTAAAATTAACATATATAATATTAATTACAGAATTCAGTCATTAGCTCCAACAATATTAGATCACAGGCTTTGCCCACCACCGGAAGAAATATATAGTCTACATAGAAAATTATCAGGAATTTTCTTACTGTGTGCCAAACTTCAAGTTAAAATAAATTGCAGAGATATGTTTCGCGAAGTATATAAAAATTATAAATTTGGGTAACAATATTCTTGTAAATTAATGTTTTATATTTTAAATATGTAGAGTTAGATAAATAAACAAATTTTTACATGCAATGTGTTATATTTTTTACATCTACAATTCACAGAGTTTTAAATTATAAATATCAAACAGTTGTTTGTACGAATACTGAACATAATTTACTGATATATTTAATATTTCAATATAGCTTTGAATTATATCTTCAATTACTATAATGTTAAGAGATGTGTAAAATACACTTTCAATTTTTGGATTGTACAATTTATTTATTGAAGGATTTTCGAAATTGTAAAGCATATTTATTTAGTCAGAGAACGTAATCACATTTCATTTTGCGAACATCAGGAATATTCAACACAGATAACGGACGATACCTTAACCTATTCATTGGTTTGTTTTGGCTAATAAGGTATTCCCGTTAAATTTTATAAACCGATCGATAAAATGTCTAATAAATTTTTATACTTTGCATACGGAAGCAATACGTTAATGAAAAGGATACATATTAATAATCCAACCGCGATACGAAAAGACATCGGTTTTTTAAAGGTGAATATATATACCAGTTAAAAGAATTTCTCGGTTCTTAAATTTCTTTTATTCATATTTTAATAAATTAAAAATAAAAAAACATTTGGTTCCTCTTCCTATCTACTTCAATCATAAATACTTTTTATACAAATATTTATTATTGTCTTTGCTTACATTTTTTATTATAAATGCTAAATTACTATATTTTGTGGAAATATTGAATTATTCCAGAATTTCAGACTAGACTTTATAACACACTCAAAGAGATGGGGCGGATGCTCAGCAACAATTGTTCCAACAGAACATTATGTTGTGTGGGGAGCAATTTGGGAATTAGATGAATGCAACATGTGTACATTAGACAATCAAGAAGGTGTAGCGGATAAATTATATTTCCCTTTGATGGTTGATATAGAAACACTTTCTGGTAAAGTGTTAAAATGCAGAGTGTACCAACAATGCAACAATCCAAATGAATATATAAAATTGCGTTTACTACCAAAACATAGAAGACCTTCACCATTATACTTGTATGTTATACTTAACTTAATCTACTAGAATAATTTAATCTACTTAAGACTTATTTTATAATTACTACTTAATTTTAATAATTAAATTAATTCTCTTACAGAGAAACAATATTAAAAGGTGCACATGAAAGTCAACTGCCGCATGAATATATTAAATTTTTAGAAACAATACCACACAATGAATACGATGGAGAATATGATATTGGGTAAGCATAATGGTTCATTATTAATTGATTTTTATTTTAAGTTACTTATTATTTAACTATATTATATTAACTTAATTCACTCAATTAGTAAACAAGATTTTTATTTACACAATTAGTTTCTTTCTATTCTATTATTGATACAAACAGTTTATTTAATGAAAAGTAATGTCATAGTATTTAGTTTTATTTTCTTTCTGTTTTTCTTACCTGAGATATTACGTTGTAACTGTCTCTGCACATTTTTCTGCTGAAATTAATATTTCTGAATCACAGCCTTCCCTTGAAAGAAGTTTAGATTCGACGATCTTGTACTTTTTTAAACGTTTTTGGACGAGTGGTACGTTCTCTATTACATCAAGAGCTGTCTCAACTGACAATTTATCTATTTCGTGCTTGGGTATTTTTATCTTTGTACATAGTGCGCCATTTATCTGTTAATATTAAAAAAAAAAAAAAAAAAAAAAAAAAAAAAAAAAAAAAA
>SMSQ01025889.1:1098552-1129041 GCA_019453375.1 Ctenoplectra terminalis | reverse complement strand
AAAAAAAAAAAAAAAAAAAAAAAAAAGAATGAGTATATAATACACTTATATAAAATTATTCATATACATATAATAGTTACTGTTTATATAATTGTACAATAAATAGTGTAAAACATTAAATATAAAATAATACATTTATGTAAATTTGTACATAATACCAGCGAAACAATAAATAATCTAAATATTTTGGACTTACCTTGATCTCTAGTGTCATTTTATAACTCATATCTATTTCTGGCCAGTTTTGGTCCAGAACATCTTTATCTAATTGCACTTCATCCTCACTTATAAGGTGATGTTTCGCAGCAGAAAATGCAGCCCATAATTCAGAAGCAAAATGCGGAGCCACTGGTGCAAGCATTATGATTTGAACTGCTAATGCACGTTCATACTCGCGACTTTTTTTCATACATTCTACACATACTTTGCGTAAGCTTATCACAAAAATAAAAGACAATTAGTATTCATGAATTCATTATATTTATCTACAGTCTATAAATTTGTGAAGTATACCTGTTTGTGAGTCCTTGCATTCTTGATATTGCAACACTTAATTGTTGAGATTTAATTATATTAAAAGTTACCATCTTCAAGAAATAATTTCGACTGTCAAACATATATTCATCATCTGCTGTATATTTAGGATTGATTGGTTTTGCCTCAAGTTCTTCTAAACTTACACTATTGCGATACTCCGTAAAACTTTTTACTGTTTTCCATAAACGATCCTGCCAATTTAGTATTCCCGGCATGGCTAAATTTGATCAATATGCATGATATTTATTCATTATACGATGGTTAATAACTAAAATCTATATAATGAAAAACCTTACTGTCATAGTTCCAAAGTTTATCCGAGGTCGGTGCCTGATCGGCTAATATAAATAGCCTAGTTACATCAATACCATATTCATTTAACATTTCAAGAGGATCGACGCCATTATATTTCGATTTAGACATTTTTTCCCACAAGATGTTTACCGGTTCTTTGGTACTTTTCTTTACATATTTTCCTTCATTTTCTTCCACTTCATTTGCTTTCAAATATTTTCCTGTACTCTGTACTTGATATGTCTTACCAAGTACCATACCCTGCACAAGTAATTGTTTAAATGGTTCTTGACTAGGTAAAAGTCCCACCGAGTGCAAGAAATGACTTATAAATCTCGCATAATACAAGTGTAGCACCGCTGAAATTATATCATTACTTTCAGATTTTTTAATACATGTATTCTATATGTGTAAAGAATTTAAATAATAAATACGTACCATGTTCTTTTCCACCTACATAAAGATTAACGGGAAACATTTCTTTTGCTTTATCAACAGCAAACATTTCTTTCGTATTTTTCGGATCGATGTATCTCAAATAATACCACGAACTATCTACAAATGTGTCCATTGTATCCGATTCTCTAATTGCTTTGCCGCCACATTTTGGGCAAGTAGTATTTAACCAATCCTTAGCATCCCGTAACGTAGGCTTTTTATTCGAAGAAGAAAATGTTACATCTGGTAAAACTACAGGAAGCTGATCACGTGGTACTGGTTGAATACCACAGTTTGAACAATGAATAATTGGAATTGGTGTACCCCAATATCTTTGTCTAGATATTAACCAATCTTGCAGTCTTGCACTAACAGGATATCCACCAATTTTCCATTTTCTTGCTTTAGATAATATCTCTGACATTTTACTTTGCTGTTCTTCATAACTTTTTATCGAATGTCTTTGATACGCAATCCCAACTATTTCACAGAATTTATAATCATCCATCGAAGCAGCAGGTATTCCAATATAATTGTCTCTACGATTTTGAAATGGAAGTTCATTTGTTACAAATACTGGCAATTCATTTCCATTAAATGGATTTAGTACTTTTGCATCCATGACTTTAATTCCTTCCGTCACATCCTGGCAACGTTCTGATCTATTTAATAAACTGCTCGGAGTTATTGCAATAAATTTTGCATATTCGATAAATTCTGGGACATTAGTCCAAACATTTATTGTTCTTGGATAATTTGGAATATTTGTTATCAATTGTAATTCAAAACTGGTACCTGTACATTCACCTATCCAATTCTGTTGTATTTGTTTAACATCTCTCCATTCTTTTAATGTTGGATCATCTAAACCTTCCAGCAATGACCTGATGTAATACAGTAGAAATTAATAAATGCCACTTATAATTTTTTAGGATGAATAAATTTTATCGCACTTACTTAGCAAACGACGTGGTTCTAATAAACCACTGACTTAGTAACTTTTTTTCTACTTTAGCACCTGATCTCCAAGAGCAATTTTTTTCATCAACTTGTTCCAATGCTAATACAGTTTCATCAGAAGGATCCCAATTAACAAATGATTCTTTCCTATAAATTAAATCTTTTTCATAAAGCTTCAAAAACAATTCTTGCGTCCACTTGTAATATTCAGGATCACACGTGGCAAATTCTTTGTCCCAATCAAAGGCATAATTCATTGAATTCAATTGATTTCTCATGTTTTTAATATTATTATATGTCCATACAACCGGATTAATACATTTCTCAATTGCAGCATTTTCTGCGGGTAAACCAAATGCATCCCAACCCATTGGATGAAGGACATTATATCCTGAAACAAAAAATAAATAAAGCAAAGACAAATCTTCAAGGTACCGTGATTATTGTATTTAATTAATAATTTTAATTTAAACAATTTACCATTCATTCTATAAAAACGAGCAATGCTATCGCTTATCGTATAAACCCTTATATGTCCCATGTGAAGCGTTCCAGAAGGATATGGAAACATTGATAATACATAAAATTTTTTCCTCGCATTATCTGTCTCGTCATATTTATGCAAGTTAATTTTATCTCTCCAATATTTTTCTATATCTTTCTTTATTTCACCTGTAACGTTTATAGCCTAGAAAAATAATAGCGAAGTAAATTTTATCCGATACTGTTAGAATAATAAAAATATTCAACATTAAAATATATTTGTTTATAAAATAGAATTCATACCTCAAATTTGTTCACGCCGGTTGAAGCATATCGATTACTGATACTTTTAAAAAACCTATTATTTTTACAGTATGGAATATGATCTTTACAAATTAATTGTGAGATCTTCATCTCTAAGTATTATTATTTAAATATTTCTCCAAATATTTTACAATCAAACGCGCAATATCCAACTTGCACCATGCAAATTGCCATATTTTTTTTCACTACTTTGGAAAAAATTAATTTTCCATTTAAATTTTTACAGATAAAAATATTTTTGAAACGAAATTATTTTCCTTAATAAATCTTGTTTGGAAAAATACAATTTTATTGTACAAATAGGAAATTTTTAATTCCAGCAAATGAACTTTGTTCAAAACTGAAACTTCCGCTTTGTGCAATTGATTCTTTTTCCGGTGTCTGCCGTATAAAGAAGTTCGTGAGTAATGTTTTATGTTTGAAATCCACTTAAAAATTTAACATCTTGAATTATTACTTTACAAAGCAGTGGACAAATGTTATTATCCTTATTTTAAATTGTGATCGAATAATATATTTGTGATTATATAGTTTAATAAATAAAGAAATTTTTTGACATCACTCAGGAGGTTATGCCTCATATGTTAAGCTTACACCATCAAACTGTCTTTTTTAATAACAGGATGTGCATATAATTATTATACGAATATAAGATTATATTAAAGCTATAAAAATTTTATTTAGAAAAGAAATTAAATTTTTTGTTTACAATTTCTAGTAGTACTGTTCCTAACCTATTATAACAATACATCTTAGCGCATATATATGTATATATATTTTTTTATATTAAAAGAATTTTTTCTGGATCTTAAAAAAATTAATTATAATTTTTCTTTCTTCGTTTCAGTTCAGCCATGGGTAAGAGAAATAATATGATCCCTAATGGGCACTTCCATAAAGATTGGCAGAGATTTGTAAAAACCTGGTTTAATCAGCCAGCCAGAAAATTCCGGCGTAAACAAAGTCGTATAAAGAAAGCCCGTGCAGTTGCACCAAGGTAAATAGCGTACATTTATTTAATTTTGTATATCCGTGTAAAATTAATTTTAACGATGTTTTATTTAAATTTCAAGACCTGTCAAGCTTTTGAGACCTGTTGTTCATTGCCCAACATTCCGTTATCACACAAAAGTTAGGGCTGGTAAAGGTTTTACATTGGAGGAACTGAAAGCTAGCGGTATAAACAAAAGATTTGCCAGGACTATTGGAATTGCAGTAGATCCTAGAAGACGTAACAAATCAGTTGAGTCTTTGCAAACAAATGCACAAAGGCTAAAAGAATATAAATCGAAATTAATTCTCTTCCCATTGAACGAAAAGAAAGTAAGTATGATACAAAAAATCTAAACCTGTAAAAAAAATAGAAAAGAACTTCGTTCTAATGTTGTTTATGAAAACAGCCTAAGAAGGGTGATGCTACTGAGGAGGAGATGAAGGTTGCAACCCAAGTTAAAGGAGAGATCATGCCAGTGAGACATCAAGCACCAGCTAAAGCTAAGGCTCGCGTTATTTCTGAGGAGGAAAGAAAGTTCTCTGCGTACGTGACTCTCAGAAAGGCAAGGGCTGATGCTAGATTAGTAGGAATTCGCGCAAAACGTGTAAAAGATGCAGCAGAAAATCCAGATGATGTTACCAAGGTTGCCAAGGATAAGAAAGTTAAGAAGTAATCTGAACTTTTGCGACTTTATATAAATATCAAAAAATAAATTCTCAACCGAGAAATAAATATTTATTACTTGTCCCTGCCACCTTCCCGTGCGATCGTAGCATTTAAGCATTATTCCAATGTAATTCACGAATGACATTTAATATTTAATATTTAATATTTAATATTTAATATTTAATATTTTATTAAACCAATCATAGTGCTTTTAAACTAGTATTATAATTTGTAGGACAATTTTTTTTTTTATAACTATTGGCAACACTGCGCGTTAGTACTCCATTTTGTAACTAGATTTGAATTTTAAACAGTGAAGCAGACAACGGTTTACTGTTTGTGGCATCTATCAAGCAGCAGCAGACGTAGTATAAGTTTTAAAGTAGTTCTAAGTAAGAAATATACAATTGTAAAAGATGAAGTCTGCGTAAGTTTCATTATTTTATTTTATACAAATTACGAATAAGATTGTATATAATTTAACTGTCATTGATACTTTGCTATTGTTACACTTTCTATCATTTGTTAATGTTATAAAATTAAATTATTTAACGATGTTCCGATTATTTTCTATGCATAATGTATACAAAAATCGGAAACAAATGTGTTATGTTAATTTTTTAGACGTATCAAACCACCAGGTTCAGCTCGTAAACCAGCAAATCGTCCTAGGGGCAATAATATGTTATCCAAGGATCCAGTCCAAGTTTATTGTCGTTTAAGACCAATGCAACATCCTAATGATGTGTCGTGTATGAAAGTAATATCTGATACAACTGTGGTTATCACACCACCAGAATCGGCAACAAATTTTCGTAATTCTAATAACAAGGAAATTCAAACAATATTCAGTCATGTGTTTACACCGGATGCAACGCAAAAAGAGATTTTTAATGTAGTTGCTCTCCCGTTAGTTGAAAATGTCATTCGTGGTAGAAATAGTCTTTTATTTACTTATGGAGTAACTGGAAGTGGTAAAACATTCACTATGACTGGTGAAACACAAGACGCAGGCATAATGCCTCGTTGTCTTGATGTTATTTTTAACAGTATTGTTAATTATCAGGCAAAGAAGTTTATTTTTAAGCCAGACAAGTTAAATGGTTTTGACATACAAGGTGAAGCTGATGCAATGCTTGATAGACAAAATGAACTTCATGCTGGTCTTATGTCACAGAGAGGTGGAAAATTAGGCAAGCAGTAAGTATCAAGAATAGTATACTTTATATGGTATAAATATTTTGATTAATGGGTAATGATTTTTTCAGACGTAAAGCAGAGAGCGATGGTGATAGTAATCCAATGATAATTCGTGATATCGATGAATCACAAACAATACAAGTGGAACAAGACAATGCCTATGCTGTGTTTGTTACCTACGTTGAAATATATAATAATAGTGTATACGATTTACTAGAAGAGGAGGATATTAGAGCAAAGTATAATAAAATACCAATTTTTACTTCAAATATATTTATTTTTCAATAATATAATAATAATAATAATAATAATAATAATAATAAAAGATAATTTTTAGAACATTACAGAGTAAAATAGTTAGAGAAGATGGCAACAAAAATATGTATGTACATGCTGTAACAGAAATTGAAGTAAAAAGTTCAGAAGAAGCGTTTGAAGTGTTTCAACGTGGGCAACGAAGACGAAGAGTTGCACACACTGCGCTTAATGCAGAATCAAGCAGATCGCACAGTGTTTTCACTATTCGTCTTGTACAAGTAATATTTTTAATCATTTCGACTTGTATGCAATTAATATTCATAAATAACATACTATTGTATTTTTATATAGGCACCTTTAGATTCCGAAGGGGAACAAATTATACAGGATAAACGAGTAGTATGTATCACACAGCTGTCTTTAGTAGATTTAGCTGGTAGCGAAAGAACTAACAGGACAAAAAATACAGGTCAACGATTACGAGAAGCAGGTTCTTATATCTCAGATGTAGACCTTATAATTATTTTGTAATATCTTTTACAACTATCCATTTTATTTAGGGAATATTAATAATTCTTTGATGACGCTACGATCATGTTTGGAAATTTTACGAGAGAATCAACTTCAGGGTACGAATAAAATGGTACCCTATAGGGATTCGAAGCTCACCCATTTGTTTAAAAATTATTTCGATGGAGAAGGACAAGTTAGAATGATTGTTTGTGTTAATCCAAGAACAGATGATTATGACGAGACAATTGTAAGGAAGAAATACATAATATGCAGTATAAATTTACAAAGTAAAATAGATTAATTATTTTATACTTTAATACATTTATAGCAAGTGATGAAATTCGCAGAAATGACTCAAGAAGTTCAAGTAGCTAGACCAACGATTACAAAGATCGATCTTGGATTTACACCTGGAAGAAGACAGGCAAATAAGGTAACACGAATAATTAAGAAACAACAGTGAATATAGTTTGAAAATATATTTATAACAAAGAAACTATTTTCAATAGTTGTTTAAGGAAGCGCGCAGTAAATTGGAAAAAGGTGGTCGCCCCGAAGCTGCCGATTTGGAAGTCGACGTGGGTTTAGTGTATAGGTAAGTGTTATATTTTTCTATAATCTTTCTTTGAACTATTTAATGTTGATTATTTTTTAATTCAGTCTAGGCGGCCCATTTCCTGAACTGGAAATTAGTTCTCCACGCAATGATCAAATAATTACCAGTTTGATGCATTTCTTAGAACAGCGCATCAACAAACGAAATATACTACGTGCGGATTTACAGCAAAAACGTAAGAAAAGAATTTATTTGTTCAACGAACTAAAATTTCACGTAATATCTTTATGGTTGTACTTGTAGAAAACGATCTTAGAAGAATGTTAATGACAGTGGAACAAGAACATATGAATTTAAAAATTGAAAATGCGTCTCTAAAAGCAGCCCATTCGCAACAGAAAAAGAAGGTCAGAATATTTTATTAGCTCTGAAAGTATATATAAAATAATTTGCATTTATTTTTAGGTTTCTGCATTAGAGGGTCATTTATGTAAAACTGAAGAACAAATAGATAGTTTGCTCCGAAAATTGAATCATGCAAATGACACGATACGCGGCTTGCAGCAAGAGGTAATCAACGCATATTGCTACTTTTTTTTCATTTCAATGATTGCATACGTGTTGTCATTATTGCTTTATAGTTGAAAGACAGAGACATGGCACTAAATCAACGTTTAATAGATAAACAAAGGGTGAAACACAAATACAACTCCAAAATTCAAGCAGAGACTGACAAAATGAACAGGGAATTGGAAATAAAGTTACGCCAACAACGCGAACAATTGCAGGTAATAAAATAGAAGTTTTACGATACATAAATGCATTAATTGGGAGTGTGTACTGATTAAGTTTTATAATTTTTTTTTTAGAATCAAATGAGGGAAAAAGATGACAAATTGAGATTGGTAAAGCAAATTTTAGTTGATGATAATGGTATTATTTCCGTACCGAGTATATCTAAAGATCACGTAACAGCTACTCCTAATTGTGCAGAGGCAACTACCAAAGCAACGGATTGTCGATCACGGAGGGTCAGTCTCTTTTTCTTTAATTAAATAAATCAGTTCCGAACGTGTAATTTTAATACATCTTTACAGGATAAAGCATCTGTTGCAAATTTAAGATACAGGCGCTCACAAAGTGCTGATAGATGGGTCGATCATAGACCAGGAGCGCTTGTCCCTTTAGGAACAGTTCTCCAACCTTTAATGCGTAGAAGACGCAGCATTGCGCGACTTACCGATCCAAAAGAAATTACAGATGGTGCATCAAGATATTGTCTTGTTGCACAGGAACACGATACGGATGGCGAACTTGAGACGAAGTTATTCAAAGTAATTATATTTTAAAATAATCGAAAACAATTATATAATTATATGGTGTTCTAAAATATATTTTTATCGCGTCAGGGGGATATAATACCTACTAGTGGAGGAGGTGCACAGGTTGTATTTAATGATATGGAATGTTTAAAACAATTATCTCCAAAAGCAAGAAAACGCAGTGGTCCACAAGAGATAGAAAATATTAATGAAATAGGCACCCCAAATCACTCGTCTACGCTTGTGGAGACCCATTCCAAAAGGCCACGCGTAGTTAATTAACAAAAGTAGTAAGAATGGTAATAATAATATGAAGCCAACAATCTTTTACAATATTATACTATTAATTTTATAATTTATTAAATAATACAATTGATCAAACGAAACGATAAGTTATAAGAAACAATGTAATACTTTACACATAATACTTTGAATCGTGATTGTGATCTCACGATATGCACGTATTCGTAACATTTTTATATATATATATATATATATATTTTTTATATAATTTAAAAAATGAAATTTTAGAATTTTTTCTTAAATCTGTACATAACAAATAATTTAGGATCTGGATCATATATAAAGAATAATTTAAATTTTTATACTAAAAATGAATTTTGTGTGTAATATATAATGTTGAATTATATAAGTGTAGTATATATTTAAATGACAACATATCGATCTGTTATAATTTTTCATTTTGATTATTTTTTCTTCAATTTTTATACGCAATTATCTATGTACAATATATGCCCATAAAGTTATGCGCATGTATGCGCATACATTGTGTGTTTACGAGGGGCCTTATTCATTTATCTATCACGTTCATTAACGTTACATTCACTTACAATCGTTGCCATCGTAGTTGATTTTTACGAATTGTTCGAACAGCATTTACATTAAGTACGCTATTACAAACGATGGACCGAACAAAAGCTTTGCCTAAGAAAAAAAAAAAAAAATTCAATTTCAAATAATATATTTTAAAACCTTGTTAATAACATATTTTTTTTCCATTACTAAACTATTGTAAAATTACCTCCCATAGAAAGGGCTTCGCGAATAAATGCTGCAGCAGGAAAAACATAATTGCTAATTGCTGTGGCACTATGAAGCATTAAACATAAATTCATTTTTCATAGGAAGAAATGCTATTTAAGAAAAACCATAAGATACATATGCATTACCAATATATATTCTTGGATAAGTTTTTATTACTAATAGTAATTTTAGGAATTTACTCGATCTATAATGGTTAATTAAAAAAATTCAACTGCATATTGTATTCTTTAAAAATGATTAGTTTTTTATGTAAATTAAATTGTACTTGAAAAAATCAACCCGATCTCTATCTCTCCGTGTGGTTTTCATCCTGTATACAAAACAAGCAGTTATATTTTTAAAACAATATTTTTTAAACAACAGTAAAAAGAAATATAATTGGTACAGGTATATCAAGTACTTGATACGTGTAATTTTTTAAAATGATATTCAAGATTTCAATGCAAATCATCATTTCATTTCTTTGTCATCGTAATACTTGAATATACTTTTTTCAAATATATTATTCAAGCAAGATATATTTCTATAATAAAAATGTGCGCAAAAAGTTATCGTCATTAACAATAAATCATTACTTATGGTTAATTGAAACTCAATCTTTTTCGAATGTAAACCAAACCAACATGGAAATATTCGATAAATTTTCATTAGATTATGTTTATTTATTAAAAAATAAATTAAAAACATAAAAAATATTAATATTCCTAGATTTCCATAGTTTAAATGAAACTAAGTTTTGTGGTAACTTAGCGATGAGTCATGACGTATGTCAATGCCAAAAAGAACATGGCGATGGTATTTGGTTAGCGGAAAAACTCTTTGATTCTGTTCGAAGTGTATAGTGTTTATCGTGTTTAAGAGTGTGATTATTAATTTAAATTTGAAATATAATTAGTTAGGACAATGAGTTTCTTTAGTAAAGTATTCGGTGGTAAAAAAGAACCGGCCCCTTTGTCAACGGCCGAGGCGATACAAAAATTACGAGAGACCGAGGATATGTTGATAAAGAAACAGGATTTCCTTGAAAGTAAAATAGAGCTTGAAATTCAGACTGCTAAGAAAAATGGAACAAAAAACAAAAGAGGTATCTACGGAAAATATTTTTCATTTTGTTATTCATCAACGGTTCTCAATGAATCAGACCTTTTGTCGTTATGACGTTTCTAAGTTCCGTGTTCGTTAAATTGCTCACGGATGTCATAACTATTAATCGGTGTATTAAAAAATCCTTTTATTCTAAGCTTAATTGAAAACTTAGTTTGTTCAATTACAAGCTACTAGTAGTTTCATACAATTTACTTATTTTTAATTATTTTTAACAATGCTGGAATTGGAATGAAAATGTTAATTAAAAATATCGTATGCCTTGCAGCTGCAATTCAAGCCCTTAAAAGAAAAAAAAGGTATGAAAAACAGTTGCAACAAATTGATGGTACACTTACAACAATTGAAAGCCAAAGAGAAGCACTGGAATGTGCAAATACAAACACTGCTGTACTTACTACAATGAAAAATGCAGCAGATGCATTAAAATCTGTTCATCAGCATATGTAAGAAACTCAGTTTTGTAACAGTGTTATATCTGTTAATGCTAAGTTGAATGATAAATCTATTAAAATATTATTTTTTTTGTTTAGGGATGTTGATCAAGTACACGACATGATGGATGATATTGCTGAACAACAAGATGTAGCGAGAGAAATTTCTGATGCAATTTCCAACCCTGTAGCATTTGGAAATGATATAGACGAAGAAGAATTGGAAAAAGAATTGGAAGAACTTGAACAAGAACAACTTGACAAAGAATTATTGGGTATTGAACCTACAGATGAACTACCAAACGTTCCTGCTACTGCTATTCCAACAGCCCCAGCTAGGACCCGCACAAGTATAATAATTTTAATGTTTCGCGTGATGTACCATAAGTTGTGTATAAACTAAAAAATTTTTCAATATTTATAGAAGCCAAACCTGAGGAGGATGAAGATTTAAAAGAATTAGAAGCATGGGCTTCATAAGGTGGTATATTTGTAAAAATAAATTTTGTAAGAAATTGATAGTTGAAATTAAGTATATATTGTTGAAGGAGATAACAGTGTACATGTTCCAGATTTGATATCACTTAATGCTGCAATATTTTGTTGCGCTACAGTTAAGCAGATTGATCAAAGTGATAATGAAGCTTTTATGAAAGCCACTTTGTTTTATATATATATATATAAAGGTTTTTTTTTCAATAATATGTATATATAACGAAGCTTAAAAAATAACAGCAATTATCTTAAATACACGTACAATACCTGTATTTAAGTTAACTAATATTCTTTATTATTGCAGTAAAAAATTTAATTATGTAATACAAGTATATAATTTACGTACATAGCTATAATTGCTGGTAAATTACATATAAATGTAATTTATATTAACAGTGAAAAATGCAAACTTTCTATGCACCTATGCAGAAGACTAAATTATAAGATATATAATTGCTTTCTAAAACGTGAATGTTATTTTAATGTATATATATGCAATTTATTTTGAAAGGTAGCATAGTGTTCAAATTGTTAAATGGCCTTTTAAACTTTATACAAATATATCTGCTATAAATAAATTCATTTAAATGTATATTAGTTTAGTACGATTGCAAATAAAATAAAAATAATGATAGATTTTTAAATTGTAAATTGTTGTAATTTTTACAACGCTATAAGTATTTTATTAATTAACAGTTATTGAATTATAAAATATTTATATTTTTACAATACATAAATATGATAATTACATAAGTTAAACCGTGGTATATAAAAAATTTCAGGAGCACAAATATATTTTAATTTACAAGTCTTATGATTAAATAAAATCTCAGTTGAAAAATAAATTAGCGAAAAACATCGCTCTTATACGAAACCACAGGTGTAGGGATATATTTTTTGTTCAATTTGTTACTCAGTGACGGTATAGGTAAGGGATGAATATGCGGTTTAATAGGAAATCTAGTCCCAGCGATATCAATTTCGTAACGAGCTTTAGGTTCCATTATAAAATCTGTCGTAACAATATTTTGTGCATGCCTTGATGTAGGAGAATTGATAAAGCCAAGGCAGATATGTTTCTCTGTAGCGAAACCGTATCTAGAAAATCGGATTATTAACAATTTGTTATAATAATTAGAAATGTATTTTATCTTTAATTGCACGAAGTACTTACCCAGCTGATGTAACAGTTCCTACAAATTCATTATTTCGGTAAATAGGCTCACCACCCCATGGCCATACGTCTTTATTAATATCTAATTTGTTCACAACAAATAATACTAATCGTTTTGATACACCTTGTTCTTTTTGATGTTGTAAAGCAAACTTGCCAATAAAATATTCTTTCTGTTGCAATAAATTAACATAATTAATTATAATTATTGACAGTAGAAATATTCATAAATTTTTGTATAACATTAATGCTAACAGATATCTACTTACATCTAATTTTACACTGTATCCACTTCCAGCTTCGTATGGTGTAACGAACGGTGTCAATTCTTCAGCCCAAAACGGAATAAATCTTTCTATTCTCATAAAACGTTGTGTGAGTACTCCTACATCTCGTATTCCATAATCTTTGCCTATTTCCATTAATTTGGAATATACATGAAGCGCATATTCCGAAGGTATATATAAGCAATAACCAGATTCACCGGTATGTGTGAATGACATTAGCATCACATCAGAAGCATATCCCACGTTTACATTCTGTTAAAAATATAAAATTAATATTTATATGAGCATCAAACGTTGTTAATTTATTTATAGCTGATGAAATGGTTAATATGAATGAGAAAAAAATGATTACCTTGTATGTAAAAGGTGAAAGATTGATATCAGAATTAGAAAGTTCCGAAAGTAGACCCGTTGCTTTAGGCCCTACTAAGTTAATAACAGTATATTTTGAAGTTACATCATTAAGACCCACCGAGTGATCAGCTGGTAAATGTCTATGAAATAAATTAATCATTTTTATAGAATTAATTTATATTATTGCAAATATTTAATTTGTATTACTTTTTCTTTTTACCTAGACATCCACTGGTAAATGCGTGTCTGTTGCGACGTAGGTGAAACCATAAAATAACTATTCTCTGCTTGTCTTACTAAGATACAATCGTTTTCGTATCCTCCTCTTTCATTTTGCATTCCTGTATGTACAATACCGCCGACTGGTACGTTTGCGTCATTAGAACATAAATGCTGAAGGTAGTCTACAACCTCCCAACGACTAGACTACAAATACACGAATGATTGTTTATAGAAAGTTTTATAGGTAATTATATCTTAGATACTTACTTTGATTCTGATTTTTGAAAATGAACTCATATCTATTATTCCCACTCCTTCTTTGCATGCTAGAAATTCCTCTTTCATAAAATCAAAAAATTTAGGTTTGTAAAAACTACCTGGTGGCATGACTGATTTCTTTTGTCCGCCTGGTAGTAAGATGAATTATTTGTTAGTTAATCGAGCGTAACAAAATAAAAATAAGAATTAAATAATTTTCTCACTTCTATAAGTTGAATCAAAGTAGAGTGGACGTTCGTAAGCCATTTTGACACCAAAAATTGCCCCTCTCTCTTCAAGAACGGAATATAAAGCTGAACAACGCAGTTTCCGAGCGTACTTGTATTCGCATTGATGAGGGTATAAAATCGCATAATTCCTTCCAACAATTTCCTTCAATCTTTGTTGCAAATATTGTTTACTGCTATGTAAATCCAGAAACCTTTGTACATTGAAAGGAAGTAATTCTTGCGTCGATTCACCGTTTATTAGACATTCAGCGACTTCTTTGCCTATTCCTCCTGCTCCTAAAAGAATATAATTGCAATAGTGGATCAGATTAAAAGATCTGCAACTTTTTACCTTGCAATGAATTTCCATTCATCCCAACAGCAACAAAATAATTCTTTACTTCTGGACTCTCTCCTAATATCCATCTACCATCTGGTGTAAAATTATCTGGACAGTTATATACGTTTGGCTGTATATCTTTTAAAAGTGGTACTCTGTGTATTACTTTATCCCATAAAGGTCTCCAATGTGTAGGATCAACTGTGAGATGGTTTCTCCAATCTTTTGTAGGAACGATTCCATTTTCAAATGCAGGCTTTGATTCTGGCTCGAACCAACCAATTAATAAATCTCCTGTAAATTTACGTACTTAGATATTTATTATATGGATTAAATAAATTATATAAAATATATCAATATGCTAAATACCTTGCCACTCTCTTATGTACGAGTATGAATCATAATCTTGTATACACGGTAAAGTTACGTTTGTGTTAGGTGGAAAAGGAGAAGCTATCGCGTAAAAATGTTCCACAGGATATGCTGCAATTCTGACTGGTGGATTGCATCTTAATCCTAATTCTCTTGCCCACTGTATTTTAAATATAGATAGAAGTTTGTATTAGTAATAATATTAAAATTATATCGATGTAACATTATTGATGTTAAAATTAAAATTCATAATACCATTCCTGCACAATTAACAAAGTATTCACAGGAAATTACTCCATATTCAGTTTTTACACTTTTCACAGCTCCATTTTCAGTGTATACTTCTTCTATATGGCAATTTTCAATGTATTTTGCTCCTCCAATCTTTGCCAATTTAGCTAAAACATCACAAATTGCACTGGGATTGGCCACTGCATCTTCGGGAACCCAAACTGCACCTTCAAGATCTTCAGTATGCAAATAAGGATATAATTGTTTCAATTGTTCTTTTCCTAAAATCTAATGGAATTTATAATTAATTAAAAACTGCTTTCATATTTCAGTTTCAATATTCATTTAATAAATCTTACCTCGCAATGTAAACCAGTAGGAACATTATAAGCCATTCTTCTTTTTAAAGCTATCATTCTATCTTTGGTTTGAGCTAGGTATATGCTACCGCATTGCTCGAGACCTATATCGTATCCCATTTCTTCCAGTTGTTGATATAACTTAATGCTGTATGAAATTAAATTCCTGTGCGATATTGATTTGAAAAGACCAAGTGTGCCTGACCCAAAATAGGATGTTCCACTTCCAATCCTATGACAGAAAATTTTTTACTTATTTTAAATAAAAGTACCTTAATGTTATAGCGACATATGTTTATACGATATAAAATATTAATTAATTAATAAAATTAATTCATTTACTGTAACTAATTGTATACCTATTTTGTTCCAGGACTAGTACATCGTTCCATCCATTAACAACAAGATGATAAGCAACAGAATTTGCCACTGTTCCTGCACCCGCAATAACAATTTGTGATTGCGAGGGTAATATTGGTGTATGGAGCGGGGTGTAAGAATCATAATTAAGTTTTCGGCAATTTTTGTTTCCTTCAAACTGTTTCGGATTAAACGTTCCATTTTTATAGGTTATATTATTTGAATAATTTCTGTGAACTTTTGAACTTTCTTTCCGCAAGATCGCAATACGAATACATTTTAAAGTTGCGTGTTTCAGCATTAAATTATATGCAAAATAATAGTTTCGCCGTCTGTTCACTCGATGTGCAAAAATCAGAATTCCAAAATAACTGGACAGTTCGAACGTGTGTTCTATTATTAAAGTTTGTAGTAAAATTAAAAATGCGTCATAGCGATGCTTTTATTAATACATAAGTTAATATTTCGAAAAAAGGAAAAAAATAAGTTGTGCTAAACATTCGTATAATAATATCGTAGATTGTAATTTTAACGTATAATTGTCAAGAATGAATTATTTTAGTAGATAAGAGATACAATTATCTTCTGCGTAGATTATTTTTTAATTATTTTCACTTAAAATAATTGTAAATTGGACGCATCTATAATTGTTTAATTTAAAGTACGGTTCAACTCAGTTTTAAATCCATTTAAATTTTCGCGCATTTAAATAAATTGCGCGCTAAATTGTTTTCGATAGGNTTTAATTAAATGTTCGCAGTATTGTTTTTCGTATTAAAGAAACAAATTAGAATAAATAATTAAGAGGGAGGTACCAAACGCTGCTTTGTTAAAAGTCAAGGTAGAGTTGAGGAAACAACGTTCTTGATCGAGTCGTAATTTTTATTTAATATTCACAATATGTACATTCGAATAAACGATATGAAACTTCTTCGCGTTCAATGATAGAATAGATATCAATTACAAATATAAGTCGTAGTTTTTTGGATTGAAAAGAAATGCAGTACTTATCGCATCGCTTCTATTGATCAATACGTTCATTACCGATAATTCTCGATATTTCTAAACTGTAATCGTTTAAGAAAAACCAGTTTTTTAAACACTGCCTGGTATAAAACATGTTAGACGAAGAAGCAAAGCAAGAACGAAAAATTATACAAGTATCTTTCGCATGCAATATCATGTGTTGAAACGAGGACGGTATTTGAAGAAATACTATAGAAGGTTTCACTCTTAAAACAAGCTACCTTAACGTCCTCGTTTTTTAGAGACGAAAAGAAATATTTTGAAAGAAAAAAACTTTCTTTTTATTCAAAGTATTTCTTTCTTCCTCAAGATTGAAAGGAGTTGCCAGTGTTATGCATTTTAAGTGCCTCACCCTTGGTAACCATCGAATCACGCGTTCGTACAAATGCACCAAACCAATAGTGCAGAGAGATGTTTTAAGGCACTTGCTTCTTTTCCGATGCGTAACGTGGTGGTCCTTCGATAACTGGATTTTTTTCCCGATACTATAGTTTATGTGAAAAATTTTACGTCTGTGGATGCATGCGAAGATTACAATTGCGCTCTGGTGAACGTAAAATAATTTTTCCATCGAAATGAACGCTATAAAATGTTCGTTGAATTTGTTAAGTGCACGTGAAAAGGAACCTCCTTGCCATTCTGTTCATTTTTATAATTTTTTCTTCAACTCGTTCTACTCCAGGTGTCTCGCTGCAACGCCCCATGGGATAGAGAGATATTTTCGATATAAAACGAAATTGTTATACCGACATCCTGTTCGAGGATCGTGCAACAGGTTTTAATTTTGTTTTTTGAAAACATTTTTTGTTCGTCATTTACTCGATGCAAAAGAGTACGTCCAAAACGAACAATTTATCGGTACACTTCGTTACTTATATCACAAGTTTTGTCAAAATCAACTGTCAGAATTTTTTTATCGGTGTCCTGAAAATTATTATGGCAATTATGGTAATCTTTTTTTTATTTACAAATATTGAGATATATTTTAAAAACATCAGGGCTACCGTTTTTTTTTTTTTTTTTTTTTTCTTTTTATAGTTCCGTATGATGAGAAGGAAATTTCTTCAGAACCGCATGGTAGAGATTGTAAAAGGCATAGAAACTGACGCTCAGGATGACGATCAGCGCCGAACCGAATATCCAGGACAGAAAGTTCCCGTCTATGATATCCGAGGTCTCCTTTCTCTTTCTGGCGCTTATTTCGCCCAGGGTGGTACCTCTCCGTTCTTCCATCAACTTCTTCATATTCGCTAATTTCTCGCGCAGCTCGTCCACCGATTCAGCGATATCTTCGATCGAATCGCCTCCAGGTAGATCTAAAACTTAGACGAATAGAGGATAACTCGGGAAATAGGGACGTTCAAAAAGTACGAAGTAAATCATTTTCTCCAAACATTGCCAAGAAAACTTTTCGTTTTGGAGTTTTTTTTTTCTTTCCTCTTTGGGAAGGGTATTTCGATAAGTGACATACTTTCTCGAAGGATATCTTGAATCGAAGCTAGGACTACTTACCCGTAGCTGCTGGCGTACAAGTATGCGTCACTGTTTTCATGATGCTCGCCTCTGTCTCTCTCGACTGTATAATTTGGTCCAGGATTTGACACGGTGGTTGGTATTGATCATCCAGCATCCCGCGCTGTAGCGCAGTCTCCACCTTCCGGAAAATTAAACCTACTCGATTTTTTTCCGTTTCGCTTCGATCTAAATCATTGGGTCAAATAACAATCGATTTCCCGTTGGAAATATTTCTTTAAAACTCGATAAAGTTTTCTTTTTTACAAGAACATCATTTTTTAAATAGGAACAACGTACGATCCAGGTGTTCGAAACAGAAAGAAAAATAATTTGAACGTTCCTTTTATTTCAACGTTGCTACATCGGTGTACATATTCCCATTTAACTTAACATCTAAGAGTATCTTAAAACATTTTATCTTCTATCTTAAATAATAATTATAACATATAACATTTCAGGCAAACACGATGAAAGCGAAATAAATATAATTTAACATAAATTATACATATATTAAATGGAAGGAAAATATTGAAAGGTGGCGCGCTTTACGACCCTCGAAATAGAAAGGCGCCACAAGCCATCATCGATCCCGTTGCGCATTGTAAACGCGGTTGAAGAAAGTCGTCCGTCGTTCGGGTGGAGTCGGGCGTACCTTCGGTGACGAAGCTGACGTCACGGCGCAAGATGGCCGCCGGTATCGGAAATGGAGTAGCATAGAGGCTGGGCGGTAGGAACGATCCGTAGGTGTGTCAGTACTCGGCTTTCCCGCGATATGCCATCGAAATGCCGATTGTTGCACGCTGACTCGCGGCTCGCGCACAACTCGTACGTACGATCGGAATCGTTCCGTCGGCCGAGTCTCGGATGGTGATGATAATTTGTGAAATAGTCGGCGAGGCAAATTAATCGGTGTGTCCCAAAGCCTTCGATATATCTCTCTTCCCTGGGACGAAGTTTTCTCCTGTTATTAATTCATCGGTGATACACAGGTTCGATATAGATCGGGTGAAACTGTGTCTGAATGAGATCGAAGTGGAAAGTAAACGGTGGCCTGTCCAGTGATCGTTCTCGTCCTCGTCCTGTTCCAAGAGGTATTACACGGATGTCAGACTCGCCTGCCCGGCTCCAGGAGAGTCGAGCGTGCACCGTGGGTGTCAGCTACGTATCGAGGTGTTCCGATTGAAAATTATTTTACGACTTTGCAAAGAGATGGAAAGAGAAGGGTAACGCGTGTACGATCGACGCATAAGGGATCCAAGTGTGCGCTACCTGCAGTGTGTCCACGGATCCTTTCAACGATCTGTCAAAACTGACTGGCCGAGCTTAATATTATAGCTTATTTTATGGATCTATCGTAAAACCGATCGCGTGCCGTGGCCCGAGTTTTTCCTCCTTATCGTGCACAGAATACGATCGATTTTTCTCAAGGGGAAATATTCTCGTCGCCTGCTTGCGACTTTGTTTCCGCTGCGTGTGTTGTGTGTGCCTTCACGACCGACACATTGATTGATCCCATTCCGTAAACAATATCAAGTCGCGGAGAATGTTTCGTTCAGCCGGTCAAAATGAGACATGAGTTTTTGTTACGGTGAGAAGGCTTGTGGCCGGCCGAGTGATGTTGGACTTGCAACTATCGACAGATTATTCGAGCGATGATTTTGCCGGTAGGTACTAGTTAACCAAAAATAAAATAAAAATAAAAGAAGTAAAAAGGAAAAACGATCTTTATCCATCAGCAAGTGTGAAGCACGAGGAAAGGTAACCTTTAGGATCGTAGTATCTTCTTCGGTGAAACAGTTCGTCGTTTAAGAAGAAATATAACCGGAGATTCCGGTACGTGGATGTTAGAATCGCTCAAATTGTACGACAGAGAGAAAGATAGAAGACTGGGTACAAGTTGAGCAAGAGAGAGAAAGAGAGATANAGATTATTCGAGCGATGATTTTGCCGGTAGGTACTAGTTAACCAAAAATAAAATAAAAATAAAAGAAGTAAAAAGGAAAAACGATCTTTATCCATCAGCAAGTGTGAAGCACGAGGAAAGGTAACCTTTAGGATCGTAGTATCTTCTTCGGTGAAACAGTTCGTCGTTTAAGAAGAAATATAACCGGAGATTCCGGTACGTGGATGTTAGAATCGCTCAAATTGTACGACAGAGAGAAAGATAGAAGACTGGGTACAAGTTGAGCAAGAGAGAGAAAGAGAGATAAAGAGAAAGAGAAAGAGAGAAACTGATCATGAAAATGACTAACTGAAAAGCTCGAGACGAACTAAAAGGTACATATACATATATACATATCGGAAGCGGAAGGTGGCTTTCGTTGTCACTGGCGCGCACGCGAGTGTCCATATTATATCCGGCGCGCGTGTATGACTGTTTCTCATTTGCGTGTATTATTTGAAGTGGAGTTTCAGTGTGCCGGAGGGTGAGAGAGTAGTAGGATACGCAAAATGTGGAATATGATGTGCGACGTGATGCCGACTATCGCGGAGGACAGCATTAGCCAGCGAAGTTCGCAGTACTCTGGCGAGGAAGCGAACTTCGAGCAGCTGATGGTCTCGATGCTCGACGAGAGGGATAAGCTGGTAGAGTCGTTGCGTGAGAGCCAGGAACGGTTACAGGAAACGGAAGCGCGGCTGCAGGAGGTCGAGAAGGAACGGGACTCGTTGAATCGTCAACTGAACGCTAATATCCCTCAGGTAAGTCATGATTTTATGTTACGGTAGACTCGTGTGTAACGCGGTTAATGTGTTACGACACGAACAATACAAGGTAACATGTTTTGGAAGGACTGTTGTCCTATCAATTTTTATTTTCCGTGTTTTACCAATAAGTAAAATAGTAGCTTTTTTAGAGTAAACGGGGAGTCTACTGTACGTGTTCTGTAATTGTTTGTTTTTTATTATTGGTATTTTTAATTGGCCCTTATTGAGGGCTCGAACGATTGGTGAGTGGTGAAGCGTAGTTGGCGCGTCTGTTCTACGAGTTAGATCCCGATGACGACGTATTTNTGTATACCAGGGATTGCGGTATATGAGAGCAGTGGTCGCGATATCTTTGGCGCGTTGTAAAAACTCGCGTTATACGGGGAGTCTACTGTACGTGTTCTGTAATTGTTTGTTTTTTATTATTGGTATTTTTAATTGGCCCTTATTGAGGGCTCGAACGATTGGTGAGTGGTGAAGCGTAGTTGGCGCGTCTGTTCTACGAGTTAGATCCCGATGACGACGTATTTTATTCTGTTGTCTATACAGGGTGTGTCGGAATAAATATTCGAAACGTGCCAATGATTTCTGTGAGTGGAATGAAAGAAATTGTCGCGTCGATGCGAGGAATGTTCTGTTGCTGTATGATTGTAAGTAAAAGTAAGAAAGTTTTCGTAACATACGAGAGATTGCGTTTCTTTTGAGGATTATTCGATGCAAGTTCGATGGTGGAGTTGATAGTAGCAATCTGTTGATTTCCAGGATGGGGGAGTCGAAGTGGTTTTAGAAATCCTTGACCTATCTTTCTTTAAGAATGGTGTTTATCTAACGCTAGAGTTACCGACAATATACATAATGCAAAAGAGACAAACCTTTGTCCATATTTTTTCATAGAAAATTATAAAAGATTATAAAAAATTCTTAAAAATTCTTAAAAATTCTTAAAAATACGCCACAATACGAGTTTATAAAATTTCTACGAGAAATTCTTTATTTCGACTATTTTATTATTCAGTATAATTTAGCGTTTCCATTTAAGAGGAATTCGATTTTGGTCCTACTCTGATCAGGACGATATAATTTAATATCTCTGCTAACTTACATTCGTATCATTGCTTTAATTTAGCTTCTATAACATTGTTGTTCAAATTTCTCAATCCCAATTGAACGTGTACACAAGCTTTTATTGCTCGTTCTTATTTCTTCGTTCTATTGCTCAACCTAGATAAAGAGGAATTTAATGATGCCATAAAAGAAGACAAATAGTAATTGCACGTGGGCGGATACATGTAATAGCAGGTTCGAGCCTAATTCTTTGCAATATTTCAAGTGTATCAATGAACAAAGTATCAATGATGACTATGACCACGACTATGATCGTCATATATTAATTAAACTGTTTACTTTTGGCGGTTATATTTAGTGGTTATTCGGTTTAAGCCGGTTCAACGGAGCTGGATCAGCACGTGTTAACTTGCTCGATTAACGAGCTAGCACAGATCAATATTTGCCTAACGATAAAGCCGCTGAACGGATCCTTTTTATTGTGAAAGTTGGCTAGAAAAATTGCCCGCTTGACCAGTCAGGATTTAACTCGTTTATTTTACACTTTTCTCGTTGAATCGTTCGAACAACGATTAACACATTCTACAGCTATTGGTTACTCATAATCGTCAGCAAAACTAAAACTTACATTGAACAAAGATATTCTTCGCTGTGCTGTTTAAGATGAAACATTTTTTAAATTAAATAATTATTTAGTAGAATAATGGTCAATTACATCATTGATCACAATTGGGGATCTATAGTAGACTCTTTAAAAAAGTAATATTTTTCATTTTTGTACAAATTTGAATTAGCGTTAAATACTGAGTCGAACTTATACCAAAAAATGTTTAGTTATTATTTACCATAGAATGTGTTAAAAATTAATTATTTTAAATATTCTTCTGAGCGAACCACACAATTGTACAAGTTGGTATTTGTATTTAGTGTCGCGAAGAGAAGTTTAAGAGAGTGTCAATGGTGTTTTCTCGATTTGCACGATATGTGACCGACTATGGATGTGTAATTGCCGAAGCGTTTACGTAATAATTACAGTAGAAACGATTCAACCGACACGTTATCTTTGCAGTGTCCTACTTTTCAAGAGAGAAGAGATATATAATGTTGTACAGCGTGATCAAGTTCTCTTGCAAACAGAGCTTTGTTTTATTATTATCATCGCGAAAGCATAGACTCGTATAGGAATGTTTAGATTGTCTCGTTAGATGGAACTATTCAACTTTTAATAGGAGTTAGAATTTTGAAATTTAATTGGAGCAATTCGAGTATCACAGGTTCAAGCGTTTTAGTAGTTAACCCTTTGGTAAATTTTTTTTTAGTACAGATTTAAAGTGATTCTGAGTGTTCAGCGAATGAACCGATATTGGAAATTTAAAAAATGTATTTAATATAGGACTTGTTAATTCTGTAGGATAAAAAAAAAAAAGTAATCGATTAGAAAGATGAATCTGTTAGAGAATTTTTCCATAAGCAACAAGTTTTCAATATCAGGTCCTATCAATTGCCTGGTTCGTTCCTCGTGTCTGGTATCATTGGTTTTTTCCCACAGGAGAGTGACTCTCAGTTATTGCACTTAATTATACGTAACACTTGCCCGTCCATAATGTCGCAAGGCTGGGTATATCGACTGCTGTTGCGCTAGAAAAAGCGACGTTGAATTAAATTTACTGTAATCAAATTATATTGTTAACAGGCTATAATTTCATATAATCATAGTAACAAAAATTCTCTCTCACAATTCCAAAAGAAATTCGCATCTCTTTACTTCTCAAACTTAAAAAAATAATAATAATAATAATAATTCAAATAGTTCAAACAAAAAAGATGCAAAAAATTCTTTTTAGAAGTTTATATATGTTGTAAGGTTTCATAAGCTAAATAATTAAAAAAAAAAAAAAAAAAAAAAAAAAAAAAAAAAAAAAAAAAAAAAAAAAAAAAAAAAAAAAAAAAAAAAAAAAAAAAAAAAAAAAAAAAAAAAAAAAAAAAAAAAAAAAAAAAAAAAAGAATGTGTGCCAAGAAATTGTTGCCAGAAAAATGGAAGGAATTCCTTTTAGAATTTCAAGTATGTTGTAGAGTTCCATAAACTGAGTAGTTTTTAAGAGAAAAAAAAATATTGTGTGCCAAGAAATGCGTTAGCTGTTAAGCAAAGACGCATTGGCGGGCGTTTGAAAGCAAGAACGTGGCACTTATGCAAAGGAAAAAGGAAAAATAAGCCGGTCGTTTAAGTAAAAGGCTAACGCGAGGGAATTTCACGCTTCTTGGAAACCGATTAAGGACGCAACGCTGTGCTATGCGCCTACTGATTGCAATACTTATTTCCTTGACCGGCGTACGTAGTACAGAAATCGTTTATTCGTCTGTGAATAGTTTGTAGGAAGGTCGAATGAGATGGAAGTTGGAATAACTAATAGAAAACTACATCTAAAAATATAACATAATTCCGTTAGTATTTAATTCATCGTATTGTTTCAAAGATAGAACAATAGTTTCATAGTTCCAGTTATCTTATTGTTAGAACTTCTTATGGCCAATTTTCTTTATTGTATTATTATTGTTGTTAAATTCCTCGAGCAGGATGATTTTTGTATTGTCTCGAGGCGAAACGTGACGCACACGGTCTGCAGAAGCAATATTATCTACTTTGTGGTCCAATTCCTAGCGATATGTGCACATAACGGTAAACCACCGGAAATGCACATAGATCTCGATGCAAACTCGTAGGTGGTGTACATAGGTGCTCGTAACGCGTCGTCTTATTCACCTATTTCTCCTTCAAATCTTCTCTATATTCGTGGAATGAAATTATGGATAGAAATTCTGTCGTGATGGCTCTTCTTTAAGTCTCTAGTGCAGGAAACAGAAAATAGGAAATAATTGAATAAAATGAGAATAATTCCGTAGAATAATTGATTGACCACTTTTTAAGCTGCTTTCTAGGCGAATGACACAGATATTGTCAATTTTCCAAGAAGACGGTCCAAAGAAAATTTTTCTAGCAATTATTCATCAAGCTTTCTCTGCGGATGAAACGTGACAACTTTCTGCAGCGTTTGGCAAAATCCAGTGAAAAATCTATAAATCGTATTGGCTGCGATAGCGTCTTATCTTGCCAGGAGAAGCTTCGAAAATACACCGACGTTATCGTTCGATTTAGGCTTTGTTCTTTGCTATTTGCATTTCACGATGCAGCCATCACTTTTTATTCAGATGGCTACATTGTAAATGCTTTACGGCGAGTCTAGGGTTTTAGAGTCTATGCGAAATTTAGAGAGCAGAAATTAATTTTAGGAAGGAATTAAAATAAGGAACTTAGTAGAGTAAGATTTACAAAAATCGTTAGGTTATCGTAACAGCTAACTATGATATAGGAAATAATGAGTAGGCGAGAAAAACTGTACCTTTTAGTCGCTTGTTATAGAAAACGGTGATAATAACGTATAAAAATTCCTTATCACCGATGTAACTTCTTTCTGGCGTATCTCGTTGAGTGCTCGTCGATGCGATAACGTTGCATGCCCAATGTTAAACACGTGGCGCATGCTGAAATTTCCAAATTCATGTTAATTGTTTGACTCATGACGTTGCCAGACTTCTGATTAATTAAATCTTAAGTCAATATTGTGTAGGACTGTTGATTTTTGATATTGTATTCTACGCAAGTATTTCTTATTTTAGATTAAAGTTCGTTTCTCTTATTTGTAGGGGATAGTTAAGAATTTTTCATGCAAACGAATGTTTGGTCAGAGAAAATGTACTTTTCTAATCCCGTTTTTCTTTCTCTTTTTTTTTCCGGAGGTTGAAAGTCATCGTAAGGTATGAAGGTTCAAAGGGAGCACTTAGTATACGTAGAAGGAAGGAACACAATGTGGAGCATTGATATATCCGTGGAATAAGGGAGAGAAACCGACGGCCATATCGATCCATCCGTAGCCCGATTGGCTTTTATGTACGCGTTGCCGTGCTATACAGGGTGTCTGTAATAAGTGATACAATTGTAAACCATGTGATTCTACTCTGATAGATAGGCGGAACCTGTGACGTATCATTTTAAAAAATTCTCAAACGTAGGGAACAAGTTTATGTTAGCTTAAAGAGGGGTAGTTCGATTCGACTGCGACAAACATTTTGCTGTGCAATTTATTATACTATAAAAGAATCCTTATATTTGACGTAGGGAGCTATCTTTTATTTATTTCATAGATAAGTGACTATAAAGTTAGATTATTTTGAGATATAGATTTTAAGCTCCTTGTTTCATCAACTAATAATAAAGTTTTCTCCCAATAAAGTTTCAATTTGAGATTGCAAAAATCAATGGAAAGCAAAAAATTCAAAGAAAAAGGAGGCAGAAATTTTTGAAATCCAGCAAAGGGAATAAAAAGTGCACGAATTCCCCTGCGAAATTTATGGCAATTCGTATTATATTTGCATGCGCCACTTCGGGATTGTCGTCCCTCTGAAAATCCCCCTCGCATTTTTTCACGGCAGGATTTCGTTTCCTGCGCGACCCACTGGCACGTATTCTCGAGACAAAGGGTAAAAATGAATCGGGAACGGATAATAAATGGCAACCGGGGAGATGAACGAACCGATGACTCAGAGTTTCTTATAGTTTCATTAGCTAGACTCATTTACAAATAAATCCGCAATGGAAAGAAGAAACAAAAGAAGAAAGAAGAGAAAAGAGTAGGACAAAAAAGAAAGAAAAAAAGAGAAAAAAAAATGGCTGGTTCGATTACGAATGACATTAAACGAGCGTTTTCGAGCGTGTACCAAGAGAGTAATGGGGTTACTGGTGATCATAATGAAATCTCGTAACTACGGGTCGTAGTTCAGCGAGGCCTCTCTCAGGGCTTGTAATTAATTGCGATTAGCAATGAAACAGCGAAACGTCGTCGGTGAATTAACGCTGCTGCCGGTGCGAAACCGGTGGCCGCGGATTAATTTCGATTATTGCGATTTATCGAAACTTTATGATCACCAAAATAATTTGGAATCGACGTAACACGTGTAGTACAAAAATTTTAATATCTTGCTCACGATTGCGAATCGTTTATTCAAATTTGCGGTAGGTTTGCCAATTTATTGTTATTAATTTATACCAGGTTTTTCGTTATCATTGATCCATATAATTGAATTGAACGGTAAATGTACGTCAGACGTGTTAGATGAGGATATTGCTTATATTAGGTCGATTATTAATTATTAGAATTTAGTTATCGACTTTATTTATTTTTGTTAGATATTATTAATTCATTTTTGGTAATTTCTATAGAGTCGATAGTAGGATTATTATTTTTCTGTCGATTATAATTTTTGATCACCAGTTTCTATAAGGTTATTGGTTTCTATAGGTCTTATTAGTTTTACATTAGATCAAGGTGTAAAGTATTTTTATCAGAATAGTCCCATTGTGTCTCCTATCGTTTATGTCTATTTTAGCGTTTCATTTCTATTTCAGACGAGCTTCTATAAACGAGGATAAATGGAGAAAAAAAGGACAGAGGAAAAAGAGGGTAGGAAATCGGCGAGGAGATCGATAGACAGATGAATTATTCCGTTTAAGAGGAAATCCGAGTTAACCCTGTGAGGTGGGCCGAAGTTTCGTTTAATTTTTGAACGGCGTACGTAAAAGCATGGAGCCCCTCTTCTCATGTCTGGAAATCGTTTCTCGTGTGCTGCAGCTGCGGCCACTGACTCGCCTTGTCATTAATTTCGTGTTACTGCCTCGACGTGCTTGTATCGAGTGCACGTTCGAACGGATTATCGATTCTTTCATCGTGCCCCGCAAATGGCATCGAAACATAGATACCTGATATCATGGTGGCAGAGTTGAGGAATTTTCCATAAATTTTGATCTTTTCTGCCGAACCTAAATTGATTGCGTTTAGTTCATATCTCTGAGTTACTTATTTAAATTGTTGCAAAATCGTTTCGGAGTCAAGGTAAACGTGTTTCAGGTTTTTTTTTTATGAAACAATTTTGAGAAAAGAAGTATAAGTAGAACGTACTCACAGCGTCGATGTTCGAGGGTTGAGTGAAACAGATATAAAGAATAAGTGAATTTAAATACACGATAAAATATTTAAAAAAGTAAATCAAAATTTAAATACTGAAATTAATCTTTACAATCTCACTGTATCTTGGTTCATGTTATACTATTTGCCTCGGTGTTCTACAAGTTATATCATAGGCTAAGCTTCGCTTTATGGTTAGTAATATTCTATTTAGAGATTCTTCAAATAGATCTCGAATCTTAACTTAGCTCTTTACTATTCCTTCTACAAATAACAAGGAATCGAGACAATAATTGTTTCACTGCTTCTGTTTCCTTATTAAATTTAATTAATTTTACTTTATAACAAGAATATTAAGGGTCGAATCTTGTTACAGCCGAATTCATCGAGGAATAATACAAGGTTTCCGCTAATATCAGAATTATCAATTAAATCTGTGGCATTTGTAAATAGAATGTCTCTCTGAACCTCTCAACGCGTGTCACTTCAATTCAGATCACTCCAGACGATTTTAATACCAATTTCAGTTAATTTAGGCTCTTAATATGAATCAGAGCGATTGAATTAAATTGAACCTTTAATGAGAGAGTGAGCAAGGAACCTGGCTGTCAACCTCTGAAAGAAACTAATATCTTACGTTTACTTCTTTTCCGTCGAGCCTTAAAATATTTTCTGTTCACCGAATAGAAAATTTCAAAGAGAGTATTTTCAAAAATAAATTTTAACGAGTCTCTGCTTCAAAATTTACTTTTTTTTTTACTTCACAATTATTCCTGTACAAACTGTGAACGGTATTTCAAAGTTGTTCATCTGTCACAGTATTCAGCCTATGGGTGGCTAATATTCACAGCTATAGTCGTTAGAAAAATTTCAAGACAAGGGATTAATTGGTAACACAGTGTGCAGATAATGGTTTCGATTCTACACTGTTTCTTCTGTTTCATTTCCAAGAAGCAATCGCTTCTCTGGATCGATTAAATCGCTTAAATGGCATCGAACAGTATAACGATTGGAAACCTGCATCAGCCTCATCGGTTTTCCCTTCTTTTTTACCCATCGAGGGATCGAAAGGTGTTGAGTGTCAGGTTGTTAAGTGGCCGCTAACAACTCGAATTCTTCGACTTCGTCGCCTCGAGCTGATTAGCGAGAGAAAATCGAACGCCTCCGCCTGCAACCTCGTGAAACATCTCTTTGCTAATTGTCTCGTACGCGTTTCAAACCTCCTTTGACTTGTTTTCAGTCTAAATTCCTTTCTCTACAGCTGTTTCATGAAATTATGAACAATATTCGTGTATCTTTTGAGTTTTATCAAATAATCGAAGAGTACCAATTGAGTAAAACAAACTTCGAACATCAAAATTCAATAGTGGCTCTGTTGTTTTGGAAGTTTTTATCGTAGTGGGCGTTGAATCGTGATATATACTTATATTTCGAGGATAAAGCAGCGTTCAAGTAACTTACAGAAATTTTATTTTATTACTGTTTTTATGTCGTAGCTTCTTTTATTCTTCCTCTATTTTATATACCTTTTTTTTTTTAATATATTTCGAGTTATTCACTTTACATAGTTAAACCCACCTCAAAGTTCACACGTTCAAGTATCTATTTCTCCAGAAATAAATTTTGAGTAGTACTACTTAACATAGAATAGCGTTCCTCGGCAATGTACCCGTTACGTTTGGAGACACACCGTGCATTTATTGTCGATGGATTGCGTTCCACGCGTATGGAGATAGGGTGTGGATATCGTGATGTAATGTATGCCGGATTACAGACTGAAGCAATTGGAGTGCGAAGGGCAGAGCCACTCGAGCGGTTCCTGTTACGTGATTCAGTTTTTCCGTGATTTTCTTACCGATTTTTTTCCTTTTACTCCTTTAAACTGGACCAAGATACCCGAACGCCATCCTTATGGTGGTTGGACCACCCTTATGTCGTTAGGTCTTATCCTTAGGGATTGGTCTGACTGATTGAATTGTGAAAACCTTTCTGAATTGGATTACGATAAACGAGCATAGTTTTACTTTCATCTTTTCCACGAATTGTATAGAAATTGATACAACTGGAATTAGAATAATTGAAATTAAAATATGGAGAACAACACAAGATGGAGTATCTTAGGTGTAGCGAATGTTTCTCGATACATAGTATAGTTTCGGGTTACTGTTATTATTTTTATGTTATTCGATATATTACACAGCTTGCCTTAGATTATTTATTTATTGTTTTTTTTTTTTTTATAAGAGATAAATACAAATTTTGGTATAACTCAGAACGTAATTAAAAACAAATTTTACCCTCGGATTATAATAAATTATCCAACGGGTAAC
>SMSQ01025889.1:1060835-1096802 GCA_019453375.1 Ctenoplectra terminalis | reverse complement strand
AAAAGGCGAGGGGGGGGGGGGGGGCGGGGTAAAAAGCGGGGAAAGGGGAAAAAAAAAAGGGGGCGGGGGGGGGGGGGGACGGGGTTGAAAAGGGGGGAAAGGAAGAAAAAAAAAGGCGAGGGGGGGGGGGGGGGCGGGGTAAAAAGCGGGGAAAGGGGAAAAAAAAAAGGGGGCGGGGGGGGGGGGGGACGGGGTTGAAAAGGGGGGAAAGGAAGAAAAAAAAAGGCGAGGGGGGGGGGGGGGGCGGGGTAAAAAGCGGGGAAAGGGGAAAAAAAAAAGGGGGCGGGGGGGGGGGGGGACGGGGTTGAAAAGGGGGGAAAGGAAGAAAAAAAAAGGCGAGGGGGGGGGGGGGGGCGGGGTAAAAAGCGGGGAAAGGGGAAAAAAAAAAGGGGGCGGGGGGGGGGGGGGACGGGGTTGAAAAGGGGGGAAAGGAAGAAAAAAAAAGGCGAGGGGGGGGGGGGGGGCGGGGTAAAAAGCGGGGAAAGGGGAAAAAAAAAAGGGGGCGGGGGGGGGGGGGGACGGGGTTGAAAAGGGGGGAAAGGAAGAAAAAAAAAGGCGAGGGGGGGGGGGGGGGCGGGGTAAAAAGCGGGGAAAGGGGAAAAAAAAAAGGGGGCGGGGGGGGGGGGGGACGGGGTTGAAAAGGGGGGAAAGGAAGAAAAAAAAAGGCGAGGGGGGGGGGGGGGGCGGGGTAAAAAGCGGGGAAAGGGGAAAAAAAAAAGGGGGCGGGGGGGGGGGGGGACGGGGTTGAAAAGGGGGGAAAGGAAGAAAAAAAAAGGCGAGGGGGGGGGGGGGGGCGGGGTAAAAAGCGGGGAAAGGGGAAAAAAAAAAGGGGGCGGGGGGGGGGGGGGACGGGGTTGAAAAGGGGGGAAAGGAAGAAAAAAAAAGGCGAGGGGGGGGGGGGGGGGGGGGGGGGGGTTAGACGGCGTAAGAGAGGCGGCGCGGAAGAGTTTGGGGTAAAAATTTCTAGGACGAGGCGAGCGGGTGCAATGCACCGGTGTACGCGATATACGCTCGACGATCAATAGCCACCCCACCTTACTCGGCCGGCGGCGCATGAATGAACCTCGCCTTTTACACACTACTCGGTAGTAGTAGCTCTCTCTACTCGCGCGCGCCGGTACCGAGCTGCAACGCCGCCTCCTTCGGCTAACGAGGGTAGAGGTTTTCAATGCGGCTCCTCTTGCTTCGATCGAGTCGGATCTCGATGAAATTTGATCGATTTGTTAGTCACCCGATGTGAGATCACTTCGAATGTTTCCGAATTAGGCCCGATGCGGACGAACGAGTATTGTCCTCGCGATCTCGTTGCGATCACACGCGTGTCTTCGTTGTTTTTAATTTGGATATCAAAGAAAGGTATATGTTCACAGCGAAATTGCGAGAATAAAAATTGCTCGTCTGCATCGGACCTTAGGAAAGAGACAAGGCGCGTGATCGTTGATTTTCATCCCTTATTAAAATAAAATCCGGAAAAAATATTTGTTCCTAAGGTTGAAACTACACGTACGAGCAATTTTCAATTCGCATGAGCTTGTGCTAATTTTACGGATGGTTTAAAGCGAACGAGGGATGAAAAGAATGAAAATTGGTCCCGATACGAAATAGGACGAACTCGAAATTCATTCAGGCTTTTTTGTACGTGGTCGAACAAAACGTGGCCCAATTTTTCCTATCTCCGATAATCGGTGCCACGTAGCTGACCCATCTTTTTTTATTTTAATTCCGTGCGTCACGTGATCGATCGGATTCTTTCATTTGTTCCTCCATCGTTTTACTTTATATAAAATCCAAACTAAAAAATTATAATAAAAAGTGTAGGAATAATTAATATGAAATTAATAGGTTTTAGTAGATGAACAGGTTGAGAACCACCTGTTTAGAGTGCACTTGCAAGACACACAGTGCCGTATATAGTTGGAGCGTTAGCCTCATATCCACCCACCGCATTATTACCGACGATTCCGGTTATACGATTAATGCGTGAGCTGAATTTATTGCTCACGATTGTGCAAACTCGAAGATCGTCCTTCTCGAGGATCTTCCCTTCGAGAAGCTATAATTAATCTCTGTGCCTCGTGCTCCTTTTATGCCTTTTCTCTGATTAACCCTGTTGTCCTCGGCTACACTACATATTCGTGTCCTTTTAAAACGAGTATTTTTTTTTACTTAAAAATAGTCGAGTAGTTAGAAAATATACGGTATTAAAAATCATTTCGGGTCGTATGGCCTCGAGGAGGATGGCGGTGTTGAGGATTTCGTATTATTTATAGGTTGACCTAATAATTTATCCTGAGATTAGGGTAACTTTGAGTCGTCACGTGATCGATCAAATTCTTTCATTTATTCCTCCACCGTTTTACTCTGTACAAAATTCAAACTAAAAAATTATTTAAAAAATCTGAGTACCTCGGTGAGTGTTTAAACGGTCAAAAAAATTGGATGTCGAGTCAAACAGAGTTCACAATTTGTTATCTGTTTTCCAGTAATGTATTCTTCCACGTTTGTACTAATTATCAAAGTTTCCTCCGGAACGATTGTCGATTTTCATCCCTTATCAGGTCCGTTGTTTCTGTCTTTTAGTTTCAAAAGCTTCGTTCCTTTTTTCTTTATGCTCGTTAGCCATTTTCCATGTAAACCGATAGAAACCGATATTCTGTGTCACCGAACCGGAGAAGTTTGAGCTATATTGATTTCCCTTCACATTCCTCGCATCTGTCCGCGTATTGGCATTGACGATTCGCCTGGTATCTGTTTCTCCGTTTACTTCTAGCAATTTCAACCCTTCAAAGATGAATTTCTTAACTCTTTGTAACAACTTGAACTTATTTTATCGGCATAACGTTATCCTAGGTTCTAGATTAAAGCGATAAACTGTAGGGGAAGATGGGGTAACTGCGAACACCTAAGAGAGATCGAGTAAAAACCAATGAAATTACATAATTATGAAATCAACTTTTATTGCATTTCATACTTTGGTTAGTAATCTTTCAGTTCGGTCGCATTTTCTTCGAAGATAATAGTAATAAAATTAAAGTTTGAATAAAAAACGAAACCTTTCCCATTCGGATTTATCGGATTAAAGAAAGGGGTAGCTCTTCCATAAAAATATATCTTTAACGATGCGTTTTACTGTTTCTAGATTTATTTTACTTCTCAATATTTATTCGAGTATCTCCAAGGAGGCAGTTGATATGAATTTCTATGGAAAAGCACACGATATATTATGTAAAAGTTGGACGAAGGAGGTCGGTATTTGCAGAGTGGCCAAGTCGAACGGTAAACATCTGGTGCATATTATGCTCCTCTCGAAACTGTTCGTCGTAAGTTGGCGAACAAACAGAACTATGCTCTTTATGGGGAACACTGATATACTCGAGAGAGACGGCGTCAGAAAACCGCGAACGAGAGCCTTCGATTAGTCACCATTGTGGCTTGTCAGCATGACTAATTACAATTATTACGACTGCATAACAACATTGATAAAAAATACAATCGATCCTCTTGGCAGTAAAGTTAGTTATGTTGGCAATTAAACGGCAGCTTTATTGTATCTACGTTCCCATTAAGGCGTTTCTTCTGTAAGGAAATTAAGTCTCGATGGAACATTATCACAGTTTTACTTGGATCTTTGATTACGAGAAAATTTTTATATAGATTCTCCTTGTTTTTTAGTTTCGTAATTTCATAAGTTTATGTTCATCCTTGTGGATTCCTTGGTTCTAGATTTTCTATTAATTTTCCTGTCTGCCGATTTTATAAGTCTTGTATTCGTTTTTATAAATTTTTAGTATTCCAATTTTCGTGTTAAACAAAACGTCCAATTACACCAGCTATTCCCTGTTTCTGAATTACAATTAAGAATCCCGGCTTCGGAACACTTTCTACGTCAAAGAAAGCAATACCAATCGATCGGTAGAAAGTTAAACAGTCGAATGAAACAGGTGCACCAACTTTTATGCCGGTTTAAATCACGATTTCGCAAGATTATTTCGCCTTATCTGCAACGTTTTATGTTTTACATCCGCTTGCGTTTAATTAGCAACTAACACGAGGCCGGTGCTTGTAACCTGCCATCTAAATGTCCGTCAGATGGGATGCGTGGGTGAGCACTTTCCTTTTCGTAGGTGCTATTAAACAAGCTTCTCCTGCTGTCGTCGATCGTTTCGACGTTATACTTGCTCGAACACCATTTTCCACCACACCTCGTGTGCATACCCTCGGCTAATGAGCGGTCAGCTACTCTAACTGTTGTGATATGTCCAAGGATCTCGTGGTTCTCTCCAGCTTCCGTCGTGATGCTAATTAATATTCGTATCGTAATTTATGTATCATTCGTACGTTGCGAGTTTGCGGAAATTATAGAATTCTTCGTAGCTTATTTAGGACTGAATTTATTTATAAATTAATATAATTTTCTTAATTTCCTAGTCTTCTATTTTTATATAACCATACCTAACTCTCGCAGTTAAATGAAAAGTATAATAAAACATACACAACGCAAGAGAGATAAATGTAACAGAAAATTATAAATAATCTTTCAGAAGGCATCGTAGTAAATTTGTAAAACTTTTACCAGAAGAATCAAATTCAAAGGGAGATAAAAGAATCGTTAGTAGTAAAGAATGATCGATCGACAAAGGGTAAAGATTGTAATAGCGTTTCACGTGAACGTACTTTAAAATTCGCGTATGAATGAAGCCATTCGCGTGCAGCGATGATTCAGACGGGGCCAATGTGTAGAAGTGTATTCCACCCCTTCTCGTCACACCCTCTTCATATTTCTTTCTCCTTCTTCGCCACGCTTTTATCCTACTATTTATTTCTGCCCGTCCACCAGAACGCGGTAACTTCTTCTTTAACTCTTTTACTCCTCCCAGACGTTGTTCGCAAGAATTTCTCATAGAAATACTAAACTTGATTTTAACTGTACCTTATACACCGTAAGATTGCCGTTGAAAGTTCCTCGGGAACTTAATTATTAAGTTACCCTGTAAGTAATGTCGTTTCTCGGCGCTAACTTTCAGCGCGGAATATCATTTTTTAATATCAATTTAAAAAAAAAATTTTTCGTACGATTTCAAGTTTTCACCGTCGTCGAATTTTTTCTTTTTCTTTTTGTAGATTCGATACGAGGTTCCCAATTGCAATTGTTAACCTTTTCTGAAGTTACGACTGAGAGCAAAGAGAAATTCAGAAGGAAACAAAAGGAAAAGAAAACCGTCTCGAGATTAGGGCAAAATTATCAAATATTTGACGAAAGCAAACGAAATAATAATTATTACGAGACACTCGGTGGCGTGCAAGTGTTAAGAATGCAAACTACACGATACCAGGGGCCATTCAATTGCAAACATACGCATAAGTATGCAGCCGACTGGTATTTACATACTTACGTAACCATATCTTCGCGTGTATCTACTTGCTTTTTACTTTTCGATTTCTCGATCCTGCACGAAGTTTAAAACGATCGCTATGGAGACTTCAGATCTCTATAATCCGAGATTATCCGAGGGTTGAACATCGAATTTTTTAAATTATTAAACCCTTGAAAAAGAGCTTGAAAAGTGGTAGAACGTGAATACACGAACAACGATGTTAAAATATTTTTGAGCGGAGAAAAGGAAAATTTATACATTCATAAAAAACCACCTGATGTGTTACTCGTACTAGATATTAAGATATTGTTATTAGATTATAATATAGCGATGCGACAGAGATAATTGAAAATGAAACAGTGGAACGATGTAATGTTTCCCAGCCATGGAACAGGAGGACTTCTTTATCTCGAGACACGAGATTATTGTTAAGTCACGTAATAAAGTGACGGTCGCTCATTATTATGCAGGTATTGCGCATTACATGCCTCCAGCTCATTCTATTAAAATAGTAATGCGACGATATAGGCAGAAAGATTCCACGACTGTGCTAAATACCTCGCTCCTGAGAGAATAATGTTCCTTTGACGATTCTCTTTTCTATTTTGTTATTTTTCGTCTCGATTCATCATCGACTTAGTTGATTTTACTTAATTGGGTGTTTTGAAAGAAGATTGGTAATTTAAAATCGTACCTGTTCCTCCGCTTTCGAAGATCGATATTAATTGAGAGATAAGAAACGATATTTAAGTGTATAATTTTTATATATTTGAACAATTAAAATTATGATACCTAACAGTTGAAGATATTCGACTTTTTTAAATCTTTAATGAGCCAATAGCATCGAGTTTAAAATAAAAATCCTTCCGGAAAAATATTCGTTTATTCTCGTTTTATTCGTATTTTTACCAAAGAATTCTTAAAAGCCAAAACCATTGTAAATTTATAGAATTTATACGAGAAATTGGAAACCAAGTCTGACCATTTAGGTAGTTCCAGGGTTAAAGCTTCTCGGAGACATTGCAGGTTCGTAAATTATTTTCCAGTTGTAAGAGATTTCTTTCTCCAAAAATCTGCATTAAAAAATACGCGATACCTATCAAGATGCATTTTTATTCGCGTTGGTTGTATCTCGATGATCCACTGACCTGTATTTTACTTCTCTTTCTCTTTTCTCTTCCTAAATGAACTTAATCCCCGAATAGAGAGAAAGGTTCTAAAAATTTTACCGGACAGGTCAGAGGCAACGATTTTACCTTCGTTAAAGCTTTCACGACTCGATAGCATCCTCGACACTGTACTAGATGCTACTATTTATAGGTTCCCATTGCAACTCGAGCAATAATCGAGTTTGGCTTTGGTCTGCATCTGGCACGTTCAGCCTGTTCCCGTTCCTTAGTTTGCGACGTCGTTTTTCCCTGCTCGATCTCGTCGCTAGACATTTCGATTTAGCGTACAATTTTATTCGTGAAAATTAAGAATAATTAGTGTGCTTTAAATAATTAAAAATTGCTGGTGGTTCTATCGAACAATTTTTTTTTTCCTTTATTAAAATTTTAGTTCAAATATTGGTGTGGTCGTTTCTAATTTAAATCGAAAAACCCGTATGCGAGACTTAGAAAAATTGGTTGATTCAATGCGATATTTTATTGGTGAATATTAGGAATGTGATTAATAGTTGTCAGTGGTTTTATCAGAATTTTTATCGAAACATTCGTCCAGATATTTTAATTTTTAATCCAGATCGTTCAGGGTGTTGTTTTTGGTTCGAATTAAAAAAACTAGAATGTTTTTTAGCATCGAAGACAAAGTTTCTTTGTACGAATGTGCTTCAGAGATCAACGTTCTCCGGCCTAAGAATAATCGCGGAGTTGTTGATGGAATGAGTTTGTGGCTTTTTCAATTAAAAGGCCCCTCAACGTGATTGAAACATGGTGTCGTGAGATTTATGGATGTGATTTGTAGTCCGCGTTCAGAAACCTCTCGTGAACAGTAAATATACTGTAAAATATGGATATTATTCGCATAAAAAATTCGAGTTATACCTCGTAACCGTTTGATCTTAAGAAAATGAGTCAGGTTCCCATTTTGGATCAAAAAAAGACTATTTTATGAAACTTTCTTCACCTCTTTCACTTATAAATTGTGCAATTTTCTGTCATGATTTCTAAATCAACCTACGATTCTCTGAAAAAGAAAAGTTGCAATATTCTTTCAAACTTTATCCGTTCATCAAATATTTTCAATCTCCACTGGTTTTAATTTGTGGAGAGTTAAAATTATCAATTTCGCAAGGTTCTATAAATGTTTCTAAATAATTGAGAATTGTCTGAGCCAAAGAACCTTAGAATTGTCAGTTACCTAACGTGAATGAGCCTGTATTGTTATCAATGTCGCATGAATTAATAATAATAATCTCTCATGGAGAGTCTGTACAATTTCAAACGACGACTTATCATCTTGCGTACAACCGTTAAGAGAATGTCGGAAAATGGAACGTGGAGATATAAATAAATCGATGAACGCATATCTAAATATCCGGAGAAACGGACGAACGATAATAATTTCGGATAATTATAGTCGGTGAAAATAGAACGTTTAACCGGGTAAATGCTTAATTATGACTCGGCATGGACGAGTTTAATTATTTTCTTCGGTTGAACGTCACGGAATTAAGCTAAACCGTCTGGTTGTTCCACTGGAATCTCTAGAAGATACAACTAATTAGATAATGAGCATAATTTGTCAGACAGTAAGAGTTTTCACGTTCACCAGTCGTTGTATTATAATTATCGTGGATAGTGGATGAAGAATTTTTTATCCTCTTAATTTTTTTTTGTTTTAATTCATATCGTTCCAACTTCTACCCGCCTTATCAAAGGAGGAAGGAACGGTATCCTCTTCGACTTCCTACGTGAAAACGTAAATTTCAATATCTCAATCGGTGCACCAGCGGGGGTCATGCACTTCTAACGAACTGCAGCTGCATAACTCTCACAGTCCGTTGCACCGTAAGCGCAAACTGCATGTTCGCACGCGAGTTTAAATCCCATCTTACGTACGCATCGTGTTCTACACGATCGATATCGCGTGAAAATTATCGCTGTTCCGATGCTTTGCTACCGATGACATCGTGACGCAGCCATGAAATCGATAGATTCACAGGGATTATTATTCTGTACACTTAATACCCGGTTAAATTTCAATTATCCGGGGTTAATAATTAATTGGCCTTCCGCGAACCAGGTGGAGTTAAATCAACCCCAGCGGTTTTAAAACTGTTGTATTCTTTCTTATTTGTAGATATAAAAAATAAAAAATATCTAGCTTAACTCTCCATAAGCCAGGTGAATAAAAGTTACACCCTGAACTATACGGGGTTGGTTTTATCCCGACCATTATTCATCTACAAATACGTCGTTCGAATAAAAACGCACTTACGCAGAAACAAAAATACAGCAGTTTTAAAACAGCCGGAGTTAATTTAATCCCACCTGGTTCGCGAAAAGTTAATTTTGCACATATTAAGTCGTCATGTTAAAATCATTTTCACTGTAAACATCAGGAAAAATTGCCTGTATTGTAGATAACGATGTCGCGTCGTTAATTACAATTACAGGTGAGACTTTTGTTCGAACGCGCGGATACGCCGTCCTTGTAAAACGAGGAAAAATTCATTTTAATTGCTGGCACAAGTCACACATCGGAGGTTCCGTTCTTTCAGCTACTTGTTGCGCGAAGAAATTGTCGAATAAATTCCAATTTCCATCTCTTTCTCTTTTTGTCGAGCCACTCAATGATTGGATTCAGTCCTTGCCGGCAAATATATCGATCAATTATACTCGAATACAGGTGTTCGACGTCTGCATTGAGGAGGGAGGGGCAGAAATTGTGCTGCTTGTTACATTAATGCATGCTAATTGATGAGTAGCAATTAAATTCAAGATTAAATATTTATTCTCGTGTAATAATATTTGCCAACGTTTATTTAAATACGTGAAACTCGTTGGTAATTATTTCTCGTTGATCCTTGTGATTTTAATAGCGTCGATTTGAAGAGCAATCTTTTTTATGTTCAACATTTAATATAAAGGATCGTTAACTCTTTCGCGAACATCACAAAGGTATTTCGCGATGTATATCAGAATTAAAACATTACTTTAATCGCTGAAAAAAATATTAATCCATTATTGAAATATTCCAAGTACCAAATGTGGGTGGTACGCCTGTCTTCTTAATCTGGTTAATAGAAATTTTAGGATACTCGGACGAAATGATCAGGAAGCATAATTAATTTAGCTTCAAAGGAACAGTGTTCTAGGCTTTAAGCGTGTCTTTTGTTTCTCCCATGTATCCGTAACGTAAGTACCCTTATAATCGTAGAGATTAATTCCTCGTTACTAATTACGATGATAAACCTTGACAGTAATCATTAATATAACTGCAACCGTCTCCTATAATCTATTTCTAAAGGAGGAATCCAAAAATACGAATCTTTCTGTTAAAGAAACTTAATTAAAACTAGAAAACTTGAACAATGAATTATCCAAAATGTTTTCTCCAAATTATTATATTTCAAAATTATAGTCATTTATTACATAATATAATGTGCTTTCTCCTAATTACAGGCAACCAGCTTGATTTCAAGGTTCCAATGGAATAATTCAAATTCTGAGCTTCACTATGCAAATTAGGTCCCTCCTTCTTCGTGTAGCTGCTTTCCATACGGCCGTATTTCCCAACGATTTCGTTCGGCACGCTGCCGATGGGTTAATAGGATTCCCCCAGTCCCCGTTAATTAATCACCCATCGTCTGGCTAATGAGTTCTTTGCGAATCCATCGATATCGCTCCACTCGAAGACAATATCCAGCCGCTTGAACGACCAGCCTTATCAATCCTGCTCCGTTTCGACGAGAACCGATTGCTTGTTACTGAACAGTCTTTATATAATTCGCGTGAATGGCTTAATTTTTAATACCAGGAACATGATAGCGTAATCACTGTCAATTTTCAATATTTTTCATTCATTCTTGTTTAAATTATAGCCACCATTGTATAGATTAATTCTACGTCCATCTTTTTTTTTCTTCTATTATATTGGTTCACTAAGAAAATTGGAACTTAAAAATTTGTTAAATCAATTGTAAATGCGAGCGATATGCAATAATTTATATCTCGTTAACTATTAGCTATCTTGGTGTGATAAAAATTAGGTAGCATGGTGAAATATGTACAAATAAATACGTAAAATTTCAAGTTGATAATTTAGGTAGGTTTTGTAGTATAAAATTCCAAAAATAATTCTCTCGAGGTGTTCGAAGCTTAACCTGGAAGAATCTGCAATCTGTATAAGATGGAAGTTTGAGGATTAAATAGTCGCTACAGGGAATAAATTCTTCGGGGTGTTCATTGCTTCTGGTATTAAAGATATTTTCGAATTTTCAACGAAGGATGTTGGAAGTTAATAATTTATGAAATTTGGAATTATTAGAAAATCTTGAAAGATTAAAAAATAATAATCTTTGTTATGCTTAAGAGAAACTGAGTGACCCACGTTGCTCATTTTCCTTGAAGCATGGATTAAAAATTTTTTAATAACCTACACTAAACGTGATTCAAAATTGTAATATACTTAACGCGGTATATTTATTTGAGAAAAAATTGAAATTTTCTATTTCTCAAATATTTTGCTTCGAATGTAAAAAATAATTGGGATCTGCATATATTGTGAGATCTTTTTAAATTATTTACAAAATCAAGGACAGAAACAATATAAATTTAGACTTAGCTGTTTGCTCGTTTAATGTGTAAAGCAGCCGGCGATGTTGTTCCAACGTGGAAGGCTGCATCGATCGCGGTAGCATTTATAAATAAAGATTTAACATTCTGCTGGAATGTCGAGCGGAAGTAACGCGTTCGAAGGCGTGTGTAAAACGCGCTTGAATGAAATAGGTGAAAGTGCGGTTTCCCTGTCGAGCTTCCCTGTCGAGCTCAGACGGATTCCGGATCCCTTTGACAATCGTTTCTTAAAAACTTTAAAAGATCCAACACCCTGTCAGTTACTTCTCTCTGATTACTTGAAGCAATGCTCTTATTCAAGTAATCCAGTTTTGCTACAGGTAATATAGACTTTCACCAACCCCTGTTTTTTATTTTACCGAATCGTTTAAAAATGGTCTTTAGAATTTTTCTTTTTTCGATGGTATATTCTGTGAGAGTGTAGTTAAGGCCAAGGATTTTGGTCGGTCAAGGCTGCTTAGGCCACCTCTATTATTATACCATTTAGTTACACGCTTTGATACGCTGTCTCTTATGTTTCTACAAAAGTGGTGAAAACAAAAAAAAAAAAGAAAAAAAAAAAAAAAAAAAAAAAAAAAAAAAAAAAAAAAAAAAAAAAAAAAAAAGTAGATTGTGGTTCAAGGGCAAAGTGTTCAGCCCGAGTAAAGCTTGGTGGTTAAAGTGTTGCTATTTCTTTTATTTTCTGATTTATCATGTAAATGAAATAAAACGGAATGTGAATTTTTTGTTACAGGACTTCTCCCAGTTGTCGAAAGAGCTCGCAGCAGCCCGTGAAAGTATCCTAGAAAGAGAAGAAGAGATATCGGAGCTAAAAGCAGAGAGAAATAATACTCGTGTACGTAGAACAAGCCTCTAATGCATCTTATAGTTTGAAGCCGGTACTTGTCCTCGCGATATTGCTCACCAAGACGATTCTATTGCCTTTCCGCAGCTTCTGCTCGAACATTTGGAATGCCTAGTCTCCCGACACGAGCGATCGCTTAGGATGACTGTGGTGAAGAGGCAAGCCGCCGCACAATCTGGAGTATCGTCCGAAGTTGAAGTGCTCAAAGCTCTGAAAAGTCTGTTCGAGCACCACAAGGCTTTAGACGAGAAAGTAAGAACTTTTTAATCCGTTGTTTGACGACATTGACACGTTGGCAACCTTGGGCGAGGATGCGTAATCGCATCCCTCCGCCTGTTCAACCCTGAAACTGGTATTCGTTGCATAGCTGTTGGATTAATTAGAGGAACGATAGAATTGTATTTTTGTCTCGTGATACCTTGAAGAAAATTGCTTCTTAATTTTTTTTTAACTAAGAGCATTTTTTACCACCTTATTCGGATATATTCTTTGCGGAAAAGGTTGGTTGATGCAACGATTTACCAATTGAGAAAAATAGAATAGTTGATACGATATAACAGAAAGTATCATAACGCGAGAAGTAATTATTTTTAACGATTAATTTTAGGTGCGGGAACGACTACGAGTTGCACTGGAAAGAAATACAAGCCTGGAAGAAGAGCTAGCCATTACCAAAGAGGAGGTATCGTATCGTTCAATTTTACATATTCAGTATAAAGAATTACATAAAAATTTTATTATAATTGAAACACATTTACAGCTCCAGCAATACAAATTAAGCGGGCATGCGCCTAAAGCTATAGAAGATAGGCCCAAGGAGAACGGACAGACGGAGGATGGTCAGCAACAAAACAAGGTAGCCGAGAAACACCTCTCCGATGCTGCACACCCATGCATAATGCACTCCACAGATATTTCACACACACTGCTCTTTCATACTTCACAATCACATTCATCATGCATACAAAGAAAAGGGTGTTCGACATGTTTGATCGTCGTGAATTGCAGTTATGCGATCTTTTCACTATGCATGTCCATGGTTTTGATATAATTCGATATCTCACTTAGTCACACCATTGTTACATAGAGCGATAAAGTTCGTTTTCTGCGTCATCGGACCCTCTCGTTCTCTTTCTCTCTATCTGTGATACGCTTCTAATCTCGGCGTTAGATATTGATCGATTTCGAAGTTATTGGTCACAGATTTCAGCCCTCGGCTCGTGTGTTTAACGATTACCAAAACATGTTCTATGTCATCTTAGAAACATTTGATCATTGATGATTCTCATATGCCACAGATCAAATTAGCAATAGTTACAGCCAGTCATTTTGTTCCATGTTTCATTCAAACTTTCTTTTTCGTGTAAAAAATAAGATTCCAAAACCGATTATAATTGCGGCACCTCGCGTGTCAATCGGTGGAAATTTTCATACAACGTCATCCTCGAACAGAGTTCAAATCTGTACCGATAAGCTGACCATTTGTTTGACATTCATCTCGATCGTTGCATCCATAATAAAGAATGCATCCGCAATATAACGTGCACGGTAGTGGTTTAGTCGCGTAGCTGCATAGATATGTAGTTGTTGGGAATTGCGCGGCGATGCAGGACAGGCAATGCGAGCGAGGCATTCTGAATGTAGTGTTGTGATCGGGCAGAATGAGACTGAGCAGGCAGCAGGCCAGCAGGAACAGCAACAGCAACCGCAACAACAGCAACAGCAGCAGTCGATACAAAAGCTAGGTACGGAGAAGCCGACAGAGATCGGGAGTAGGCTGAGCAATGGAAATCTCGATCCAGCGGACCAGGATACTGCGGCGAGAGTAATAGATTTGCAAGCCACTCTCGACAAGCAGGTATGAAACCGTATCACAGCGAACTACTTAGAGTACGTATGATTTCTCACTGATTTAGGAACAGAGTCAGATAGATGGATTCGCGGGACATTTAACGCGAACAAACGAAGTGTCCCTGATCGCTGGATTTTTTTTTCTTAACATGCAGAACGAAAATACTCTTCTTCGTTCTCCCCTCTTTTTTCTGCATGCATTTCGACCGATTTTGCAGACTTACACGAGTTTAGAGAAACTTTTTAGTATTGTCATTCTTAAATTAAAATAGGTACCTTAGGGTGTCTCTCTTATGCTGCATGCTGTTAAAACAGGAGGATAGATTATTTTTTGATAGTATTAAGTGCTTTCACTTATACATAACACTGACAAGACATCTTCTAGATCAAGTATAGTTTATGCTCATTAAATGTTATGAAAATATAATAGAGAGTTGTAAAATAATATTCCAATTTTTCTGTTTTGTATTTTTTTATAATGTGATGCGACTTTTTGAGGAATATTAACAGGAAAAGTGTGTCGATTTTATAACACTATATTGCACAATTTAGATTACTCTCTGATTAATTGTATCATATTATTATTGACGCCCATGGCATGTTGTGGAATGAATATACCAACCATAAGTGTTCAGCATTCTATATTCGCATGATATAGTGAATAAAAATGAGTTTTTTCTCCCTGAGCAAATTTGATGAACAGCTTAATTGTTAATGTGAAATATGTTATACCGACACGAAACATTCCACACAATGTAAAAACACATTTACAATTTATAACTATAATGTATAGTTAGACATAGTATAGTACCCTAAAGTCAAGATTAGAGCAGAAGATTATGTCTTGTTAAAGCTTGCATAGTTGTTGTACTACCCTTTATATGTAAAACACAATTTTTAATACTTCTTCTATACACATACAAGTAGTATGTTAAATACATGTTGACTTTTATTAATAATAAATCATAATGATTATTCTAGAGCTCAGAGTTGAGCACATGGCAGCGACGGGTGGCTGAATTAAGTGGTCGAGTGGCAGAATTGGAAGAAACCTTATCTAAGGCTCAGAAAGACCTCATGAAGACGCAAGAAACAAACGTTAAACTGCAGAGAGATTTGCGCGAAAATGTTGCCCAAAAAGAGGACCAAGAAGAGAGGATAGCGACTCTTGAAAAACGATATCTTAATGCTCAACGGGAATCCACTAGTTTACACGATCTCAATGAAAAGCTGGAACAGGAGCTGCAACATAAGAAGGCTCAATTAAAGGTAACTGTATTTCCGTATTAATACATGGTTTATATAAATTTAATATCGCTCCTGTAATTTATTCTTTAAATATATTTTAGCTCCAAGAAGAAAAAATCGCAGCGATACAGGAAAAATTAGAACTTGCAGAACAGAAACTAGCCCAATACGCTAAGTTACCAGAAATGGAAGAGCAATTGAAGCAGAGGATGGAGGCTCTGACGCAGGTGAGGAGGCCCAACCAGGTACGCAGGGGAATTAAGTCGTCGTATCATCAATTTATTCTTTTCTTATTCCTCTGCACTTCTATCGATACTCCCCCCTCCTTCAAATATACCTATGTCTAGAATGCTTGCCCCTTTCAATATCTTTTTATTGAAGATAATCTTTATTCTACTTCGATTTTTGTATTCAATTTCTGGCAGCATTTCTTTATTACATTTTTCGTGATTGTCTATGCCTACCTACATACAACACCGAACAATCAACATACTTAAATTTTTGTTTCAAACTTTATCAAATCCGATAATTATATAATTATGTAATTATAAAAATAAAGCTCACTTTCAACTGTACACTGAATATATACCAAACATTGCAATCGATGTGATTATTTTCAGAGCTTATTAATGATTTGTAGTTTAGTGTTCTTATTACATTTCTGTAGAAATATGTGTATTAGGCACGTCTCTATTCTTTAATCAAATTCATTAGCTTTTCATGTTAGATTTATCGAAAGATGATCTGTAACTTGAAAAATAAAATAAAAATAAATAAAAATATTCGATAGATATATTTTTACGATTTTGCCTTCGATAAAAATACAACGTCTGTAAGCATTGATTTTAATTGTATAAATTATTTAATAAGCAGGCTCAAGAAAGACACGGTAGCGCTGAGGATAGAATACAGAGATTGGAAACGCAACTTGAAGAAAAGAATGCGGAAGTGATGCGTGTTAATCAACGACTTAAGATGAACGAAGAACATAATACACGACTTAGTACAACCGTTGATAAACTTTTGTCCGGTAATTTATATGCATTTTATTTAAAGTTATTTATTATGTGAAACATCTTAACGTATTTATTAGTTTCGATTTATTTCTTCAGAATCCAATGAAAGATTACAAGTACATTTGAAGGAAAGAATGCACGCGTTAGAAGAGAAGAATGCGCTTACACAAGAACTTGAAAAAACGAGAAAGATTGCGGAAGATCTTCAAAACGAAAAGACGGATATAGTTAAAGAATTAGGGAAAGCTCGTCTAGAAATTGATAACGTGAAGAGGCAAATGCTTCAACAAGAAATTGCATTCAATATTCAACAAACAGATGCTCTAACTAGAAGTTTATCTCCCAATGCAGTGGATCCAGGTTCCTTTTCTAGGAGTGCAAGTCATAGTAGTTTCGACACTCATTCCTTGCCAAGGAGAACGGGTAAACGACCCACGATCGAAGAAGATCCATCAAAGGTAGTTGTAATAGAAAGTAAACTGAACGAAGCAATAAAAAGAAATATAAACTCTCTACTTTTAATGTCCTTTTTTATTTTAGAATTATGTAGCGCGTACTTTAGCGGAACAAGAATGGGAAAAGTTGCAGCAAGCGCATGTTCTTGCAAATGTACAGCAAGCATTTGACGTTTCTAGCGATGCGGAGGGTGATGGTGATAATGAAAGTCTGTTCAGTTGTGCAGCTGATGTAATTAGTCCTACTGGACACACGGATGCTCAAACATTAGCGCTAATGTTACAGGAACAATTAGATGCAATTAATAATGAAATTAGATTGATCCAGGTAATTGTTAAATATTTTAAATTGCATCATGATGTTGGTATCAATACGTCAAAAGTATACTTTTGATGAAGGAAGAAAAACAAAGTACCGAAGCGCGAGCCGAAGAATTGGAGTCCCGAGTTGGTAGTCTTGAGCATATGAATTTGTTAGCGAGAGGACGAAGTCTCGAACGGGCATCGCCACCATTAAGTGGACGATCTACTCCGAAATCGCATCATAGTCCTAACAGAGATTACTTACATAAGTATCACACTGTAAGTACTGCTTATCATACAATTTCTAATAACTTTGAAACATATTTTTTATATTTCTTTCGACTTGAAGGCACCGGCATCGATGTCTCCAGCGCATCTCCACCAGTATGCCGCCTCTTTAGCTAGTCCAGGTCAACTTTCGGAATCCCTTCCTGCGAGCCAGGTTGGTTATTATGATTGCGACTATTTGTTTAACTGTTTGATATTTGTAAAGCATCGACAGTAACGTACATGTGATTTGTTGTATCTCATAGTTGCAGTTATCGGGCGAAGAATTGCATTCGGTGAGTGAAAGGGACAGTACTGGTGGTGCAGGAAGTGGTGGCAGCGATGCAGCTTCACCATTGACCACTCGATCAATCAGGCTAGAACGAGTAGCACAGGCACTTGCTCACAGTCAAGAGGAGCTCAGAAGGTATGCGTTTAATTTTCAATATGTCCGTATTATTTGAATACTATCTGAGAAAATGAAGACAATACATTATTAGTAATACTTTAGCAACAACTACATCTTTGACAATGGAGGAGTGTTTAAAAAATTTTTATTTTGTTGAGAAATATGGTATTTCTCATTTCTATCGAATGTCACAAACGTGCCATTTTTTTTTTTAACCGATTCATGCATAAATAAATATTGATATACCAAAGATGGTCAGATTAATAAAAGTCGTTGCATACATAGAATTGGGAATTGCCAAAGGCCCAGTAATTATTTTGTAAGTAATTAGTATTGTACATTGTTCATTGTTCATGCTGCCAGACGCACTGGACAAGTCGGATTTCCCAGCAGTGGTTTTCCTGCTCACAGGTTAATTAAAGATTGTAGTACTGCATGTAATCCGCAACGTATGCCGCTGTGCACGACATATTTGAGTGGCCCATGTGGGCATGAAATGAACAACCTTCAGATCGACCTAAGTGACATCGATGGTAACAGATCCTTTTTATAGCTTTTTTTGGAAAAAGGGATTTACTAAGATGATCTTAGGTTTCTCCCCAAAAAATAAAGTAGAGATTGATAAATATAGATGTTTCCATTTTTTCTTATAATTGAACTCTTATCGCAAGAAACATACCATCAATGAATAGTATGCAAGGTGTCATATGCATGCCTACAGCCCCAATTTTCGAGCACAGTGGTACGGACGAACCATCTGATAGATCTGATAGAAATGAGTCCCTGGAAGAAACTGATATTAGCTTCTTCCATCCATCGTACATTCAAGCCTGCCCAGTTCACGACAAACATCGCTGTCTCAAACAAACGAGGGAATTTAGACAGCCAAGAGAATTGCATCGAGTTAACATCGCGTCTGAATCTTCTGCGCGAATAAGGTTGTTTTTACGAAATAGATACAAAGATATAGATCGATCCATTGCACAAAAATTGAAAATCCAAAGTTAATAAAAGTTAGCAAAACACTGCGATAAGATGATCTCTCTATATCTTTGTTCTTAAACAATACTTATTACGACAATCTCATCTCATAAGCAGTGATCAGCTATATTTCCAGGTTTTTATGCCTTGCCTGTAATACTGAGTAGGTATTACAACTCTTTCTTCATTATTTCGTTGAACATAGTTGATCAGTTTAGACGTCTCTGGAAAAAATATTATTTATTCTTCCTTGTTACGTTATATTGCATTTATAAAAGTAATCGGAGCTTGATTTAACGATATTTTTCCATGGACTTCTGAATTTATCGATACTGCTTCTTTTCCTCTTTAGTTAACTAGTTATGCGTGCTTGTAGAAATTTTCACAGAATTTTCTGCAAGTGATTTTGAAGTTATCCTTAGTCGATATAATTTTATAGATGTCTTGAATAGTAAAGAATTAAAAATTGAATGCTTTCACTGACTCAAACAGAAATATTTTTTATTTATTTATTTATTTTTTTCTTTAGAAAAAATTCATTTCACGCATATTATTATTCAAAGCTAAATAATATTTGTGCTTATGCTCATTTATAATAATGTATAAGCACGGTCACACATCATTGCTAAATTCTTTCAAGTAATGCAATTCACTTGGCTCAGTAAGTTCCCTAATCATATCTTACCTCATGCAATTAAAAATATACTAAACAGTAAAGAACACTAATATATACCCTTTAAATGTTAAAAAGTACAAAAGATTAGTCAATTTAAAATGTACCGTTAATGAATTTGGGTTGTTTGATGCGACGATGTATCTTCAAAAAAAGATCTAAAAATAATTTTAATATTTAATACGTATAAAATGTAGAAGGATAGTAAAAGCCAGATAGTGTGTGGGCTAGAATGCATTGTTTAGAGTAGAAATAGAAACTAGATTAGCGCTCCATGCAGCAGGCATGGGCAACATAACAACGGCGCACTCAATTCTGGGACTCCCCCTTCCCCATTGTCCTCACGTCATAGCAGCCAGGACAGTTTGCACAAGAACAACTTATCTGGTGTTGGATTACCAATTGGACAACTGTCTAGTTCGCATTTGCACATGCAATCTACCATGAGTCCAGCGACAGCAGCGGCGGTAGCTGCAGCTCAAAAGAAGAAAGGCATTAAGAGCAGCCTTGGCAGATTTTTCAGTAAAAAGGAGAAGGTGATACAAATTTTAATTGCATAAAATAATAAGAAAACGTTCGAGAAAGAACGACTAAGAAGAATGAAAGAGAATATTAATTGTAGATCAAGGGAAAAGATACACCAATGCCTGGAGATATACCAGGTATGGGAGGAGCAAGCACACCTGCGGATCCTGATTATGGAGATAGTGTTTCTGTAGCTGGAACTATGGGCAGTAAGAGTGACTTTGATCGTAGAAAAAAGAAAAGGTACGCGGAGGTGATTGATAGAGATACGTGTTTGTTACGAGTAATTATTGAGTATTAATTGTTACGGTATTAATTTTCTTTCAGTCCTAGTATGTTTGGAAGTATGCTAGATTCCTCGCGACACGAACTTTTAGCAGAAGCAATGAAAGCTGGAACACCTTTTGCTTTATGGAATGGGCCAACTGTGGTAGCTTGGCTCGAACTCTGGGTCGGCATGCCGACTTGGTATGTTGCAGCTTGTCGAGCAAATGTTAAAAGTGGTGCCATAATGAGTGCTCTTAGCGATACCGAGATTCAACGTGAAATTGGTATAAGGTATGAAACAGAATTGGTTAAGATGTTTTGAATTGCTTTGTATGTTTAATTTAAACATTTTTATTCTCAGTAATCCTCTGCATCGATTAAAACTACGATTAGCTATTCAAGAAATGGTATCACTCACAAGTCCATCAGCACCGAAAACCTCTCGCACAACTTTAGCATTCGGAGATATGAATCACGAATGGATTGGTAATGTTTGGCTTCCAAGTCTTGGTTTGCCACAGTATCGATCTACTTTCATGGAGTGCCTTGTTGATGCTAGAATGTTGGATCATCTTACCAAAAAGGACCTCCGTGGTCAGCTTAGAATGGTTGATAGTTTTCACAGGTAATAATTTGTCGAAAATATGATTTATGTTATACGATGATTTATATATTTTATCCTAATTAAATTCTTTCGTACAGAACAAGTTTGCAATATGGCATTTCGTGTTTGAAGCGACTAAATTATGATAGGCAACAATTAGAGGAAAGAAGGCGAATGGCAGAAGGTGCCAACGTCGATGTTCTTGTATGGAGTAACGATCGCGTTATAAGATGGGTGCAATCTATCGGCCTGAAAGTAATTTCATCTTACCTTTTTAATATTTTACCATTTGCAAACATTACAGTGATGATAAAATGTAATTTCGTCCGTTTAGGAATATGGGAACAACCTCTTGGAATCTGGGGTACACGGAGCTCTTATAGCCCTCGATGAAAGTTTCGACGCGAATAGTTTTGCTCTAACGTTGCAAATTCCAACCCAAAACACACAAGTGAGTACCGCTTTCAATGGATGGTAAAATTAATTGTTCAAAAATTTGTACGTATTAAAAATTTGTTTGTATTTCAACAGGCTCGACAATTGTTAGAGATGGAGTTTGCAAATTTATTAACCGTAGGAACAGAGAGGCGACTCGATGAATCGAATAGTATGAAATCCTGATCCAACTTGTCTAGCAGGCTGCCTCATCTTCAACCACATCACGTCTAGTCCAAAACCCCAGTTATTACTACTCTCTGTACGCAAGTGTGTTGTAAAAGTTGTAAGAGCTTTAAGTATCATTCTAAGGGTATCTTCATACTGTTAAGAGTTGTAACACGCGGTAATATGAAAAAACGATTAGACATAAACTGTTAAAAAAGAAAGGGTGATTTATCGTATGTTCAAGAAGAAAATTTAAAACGTTTTATCAATTTTTATGTCGCGTATGTTTCATAAACCGCTTGTTACGTATTTCCGATAAAGAATAATAATTCTGAATCAATTACTCTCATATAGATACTGAAATGTAGTGAGCGGTCAAGGAATCGTGAGATATATTTTTCCTCGAAAGCCAGAGAATCAGTTATAGGTAATTACGACAATAATTCTGTCTAATTTTATCTTGATTTCTTAAGGGGTAGTGATTTGTAGCTTTCGAAATAATGAATATTCACGGAGTAGTTCGTATAAACATTTTCACAACGTGATCGCGTATTTCTTATACTATATTATGTATTTATACTGTGTAACAAATAGTTAAACGACTATCTATTTTGATAATACCACTTACCGCACAAAATAAAAATCCTGAAATTATATTAGTGCCATTGCTCTCGAGGAAACTATTTATGTACAAGGAAAAGACTGCATTCTATATTTCTGCATCTATAAGACGGTGACCTAATAAGCCATATATATATATATATATATATATATATATATATAAAAAAAAAAAAAAAAAATATATATACATATTACTTTGCACAGATGGAGCGACAGAATACTTGTTCTCCTCTGTTATTTCGATGAATTTTAAATGTTTGTAGATCACATATAAACACGTAATATATTAAAGAATTACACCGAAGCAACTATCGTAATTAGAAAATTATCAAACAGACAACCAGTTGCATGGACGTGTTTAAAGAAGCTCGCTTTTTATTTATCGTGGATTAAGGAACGGACATTTTATACCAAAATAATCGCGCAATGTATAAGTACGTGTACGAAGCGTTAGTAGATGTTATAAAATTAAGGGAACTTTGTAATTTTAATTGACAACTGAACTCTATCGATCGATCAGTCATGTACATCACTGTCTTGATTACACGTTCATTAGGTTTTGTTTAATTATATAAAGGAGTAACAATTTTTTATTCTGCTCCCTAGCAATTCTAATTTGTTGGAAGAAAGAATTTTGTATTGATAGTTGATTTGTATTTCATAGTGTCTAATTTTTCTTTCAAAGTTCCAAGAGTAATCATTATTAGACTGGATCGGTAACGAGCGAGAATTCACGAAGACGAAGAATAAATGTAATGAAAAACGACGAGGTAAAGAAATATAGGGAAGAAAGAAAAGGAATGGCCATAACGAGAACGGTAGAAAAATACACTGACAATGGCCATAAATATTACTAAACAATAGTGACGATGTTGCTGAAGACAATGATTGCGATGATAATTATAATTACCCATTGCAAAATGTTATCAAGCTGAAGGTGTGACGAAAGACTGAGACTACGACAGCGACTGTAACGACGAAACTGGTCATGATAGAGACGATCACAATAATGATGATAAGTTATAATGGGATGTTGTTAATGTTGTTGATACTTGAGGAATCATTGTTGTTGATGTTTGTTTCCCTATGAAGTACCCCTTGCAAGCTGTTCATTCGTTGTAACTCCATCGCTCTGCAAGACCTTCCGAATGGGCGCAAACGTACCAAATAGTTTCTACCAAAGACATCGCAATGCAGTACGATGATTTTTATGATCGTATATACGTGTACAAGAATGTAACGTTGGCACTTAACATATATGTACGCAGTAGAAAGATCAAAATATCTCTTACATGTAAAGATCATAATGTACAGTTTCATCCTTCGGCGTGTAATATTCTTTTTTATTCTGTTTCCAAGTACCACCGATCAGTTGAAATATTTCTAGATAATCAGAAAGACTCGCTAAGCCAAAGCAACGTTACGCTACCTCAATACTGAGACACGGTGGTACGCTTGTTTCTTTGTATAAATACTTTGATAACTGGTCCCATGATTTTTAATCGTCATTGTTACTTCCTATGGTGTATTAAGTCCGAATTTCGTTGATGTTTAAAATTTGCGTTTAAAGATAAATAATTGTAGCAAAAATGTTTTCCTATGCAAATTATATCATGTAGTTGTTAGAGGAATTAAATTATCGGAGAATAAAAAGAGATAACGATTAATAAGTTTGAACTGCACGCGTTTAGTTAATTTTAGCGACACTGAACAATTTCCCGAATACTGTAGAAAGCTACATTTGAGATAAAGCGTTTCTACAATAGTAGTACAGTGTATTGTTTTCTCTTGTACTCTAATGTAATGCTACACGATTGTACAGAACTAATTTGTACAAAGCTGAATAGGTATACAAAGCTGAGAGTCACTTTGTGAAACAGAATGGCCGTCTCTCCCTTTCGGAAGTGTCTGCAGTATGTGTAAATGACTGAACTTATTTTTAATGTACGCTAGTTAATAGTGTCTATGGACATTCCAAGGAAAAAAGAAATGAAAGCAAACCTTCCAAAAAAGCAGCCACATTCATAATCTCATATATGTAAATCATGACTCGATATGTAGCAGCTTTGCCGCCTTCTATCTATTTAACTATAAATATATACATAGATATGAAAACAGTTTCACCTAAATCCAGCCTCCGACTGCTCGGTATCGAATAGAGCTTGAATAAGCAGAACTAATAGTAACTACTATATGCGTAATGTTTTTACCAAAAATAATGAACAATTGCTTAAACTTAGATTTCGTCTTGCCTTCGACTTTTTTTTTTTTTTTCCTTCAATTTCTTACAATTTTTCTCTGTAAAAAATGTAATGTATTTGAACTTTTTCCATGTACATGCCAATGGAAAAATAAAAAAATCTTCGAGATGTTAAATATTGTCTTCAGCAATGCTGGATATATCTTTTTGTTTCAATTGAACGCAATAGCTCTGTGTATTCTAGCAAGTTAAAAGTGTCAAGGTATCTAAAGAAAGACACTTACAATGTTTCATTATTAATGTTTTATTATTAACTGTAAAGTTTCATTATTATCGTTTTACACATATCATAAAAATGTAAAAAGTATTTATAGAAAAAAAATTGCATTAAAGGTGGTAATTGTTTCTCTGTATGATTTATTTTCGTTTTTTAAGAAAATAAAAAAAAAAAAAAAATACGTGCTAATACATGGTAAAAACATACACGTAAATCATGTATAATACTGTGATGTAACAGTCTTGTAATATGTGTTATTTCAAAGTGTATTTTTTTTTTTTCTTCTTTGTACACTCATTTTGTATGCTCAATTCGGCCGAACTGGCGGAAGAACAAGTTCGACGTTATTCTGGATTTTTGTACAACATACGTTTGTGAATGTTAAATGCTAGTTACTGTACATATGTATGCGGGTGTGAGTATGTATGTGTATATATCTTTCTCTATGTATATATGAATTATTTATTAACAACCCTGTAATTTTTAAACATTTCATTGCAAGCCCAATGCAGTTAAATGAATGTAACAAAACGTCGATATGGTTTGAACAATTTCAAACTTCTATTTCAATTTCGACTACTATCGAAGTTTCAGTAATTTGAAATCGTAAAAATTACAATTATAGATTCAGAATAATTATTACCCTGCATACAGTACTAAATATATAACAAATGTTAAATAAATTCGTTCGAAAGCAATGGACATTGTTTAAAGTTAAGAATTGTACATGAATCATTGGGCCCATTATAAATGAGATGAAAAGATTTTCTGATTTATGTGGCATTTTTGTCAGGATCATCAACTACAGAATAAACTGTAAGATCTAATTCAATTATAAAAGATTCGATGTAGTAGTAAATCGTTTAAAAAAATTTATTTTGTATGCGATGATTCTATACAACGAATGCCTAAACTGTTAGTATGTGATTATACTGACCTTTATTTATATCTATTTTACCTGAACTATCGGGTGATCGTTCCAACGTAAAAAATTAACAATTGTGCTAGTAAACGGATAATTGTCAGAAATATTTCTAAATGTGAAGTAGTATAAAACTATACATACATGTGTATATTTGTGTGTATGTTTTATATATATAGATGTATGTATAGTGTAATACACAGTGCACAAAGAAATAAATTTTTTAATTATTGTTAGAACAGGGGTTGACAAAAATGTTTAGTTAAACTTTATATCATTCTTATAAATCAGTTTTCTATGCAATTTGTACTTATTCGTTTAGCACGAAATTTTTATAACTACTTAAATTAATTTTCTCCCATATCCAAGATAACTTTATACTTAAAAAGTATAAAAAATATTGTTTCTAGCATTCGCAAATTACTTTACACAATTATTTATTCATTTAAGATACTTGTAATTTCTTTTGAAAAATAAATAGAACGGAAATGTAGACCTTATGTTATTTCATTTTTGCGAATGACGAGCCTCAGAGTTTGCTAGAGATTTATTATATGACTTAGAATATAAATATAAATATACATATATATACATAAACGCACATGTATATACGTGTATATATATATATATGTGTGTACAAAAATAAGGCAAATAGAAAAATGAAGAGTGTGTGTGAGAAAAAATTATTAAAATAATATTGTATAATGTATTTGAATGAGTGCACTGTGCAGTTTGTGCATAACTCATTTTGTTTGAAAGTTAGTAATGTCATGTACTACTTCACGTTTTCTATATTGAGTGTAAAATAGTGTGTTTCATGTTGACATAAAGCACCGTTTTAGCTGTGATGTTAACAATGGTGAATTCATATAGAGATGCAAAACAAAAGGAGAATTAGTATAATAGAAATGAATTTTCGTGTTATATTTATTATAATGACAATTCAGTATTATGATATGTACCAATGTTTGCTGACTAAGAATTCTACTACCGGTTAACGTCATACGCTGATAAAATATGGAAAGAAAATATAAAAGAAAAAAAAAAACAGCACACACTTTAAAAAAAATCACAACGAGGCACAAATTTTAAGGTGGCACAGTGGATAATTCTGTGCTCCAAAATATACTGGAATCTTAAGCAACCAACAATTGGATCTGAGATTTCATACAAGTATACGTGTGAAAAAACTAAAATGATGAAAAAAAAACGGACGATAACAGAGCATAGTTATTGAATAAATAATTATAAACGATAATATTATTATCGCTACCACTACCGCTGCTAGTGCTATTACTATGACTATTACTATTACTACACTACCATTAGTGCTACTACTATCATAACTATTACTACAACTACAGCTACTATCATTACCAATATAAATTGTCCTTGTAATTTTTATATGCCAAGTGTATACTTTAATAGGATAAATGGAAAAGTATGGGAAATGAGTCACAGTAATTGTAACATAATAGCCCTGTTTAATATAAGGGGGGGCAGAAACTATGTTAACTGAACTATGAATTATAAATATTGTATAAGACGATAAATAATAATTATTATTATCATTATTATAATTATTATCAATTGAATTAGCAAATTGTAATCTACCCATCAACCATTTTCAAATAAGGGAGATTTAAGTCTGTAATTCGTGTATAACAAAAATCAAGCTGTACAATGTTGTTGTTATTACTGTTGTTTTTTACTATCCTTAATCTCATCATTTTAAAAGTAAAATTTCATGAAAAATAAAAAATTTATAGGAAAGGAAATAAGGATTTTAAATGGTTTTAGAAACGCAAATTTATTTGTCATATATTTTATTACAGCTCATTTATACAGTTGTATAACATCATAAAGAGTATTTTTTATATTAATTCATGTCATCATCTGAAACTTGAAGGCTTCTTCATCTACTACACATGTTAAATATAACCTCAAAATGTTAAATTTCTTGTTATCCTTGAGAATATTGTATTTAACATTATTTTTAATTAATTTTATACAAGGTATTGTTGAAAATGAGTTTTGTAACGAGCCAGATAAATATGAAGAGAGTAATAAATGCAATATTCAATCTCGCTATTCCCGTAACCGGTTTGAACTTATTTTTTATTCTATTTATATTACATTAAAATTAACATTTCTTTTTTATTTTTTTTTACATAAATGATCATTTTTCAGTTATATACTCTACGATGTTAATCCTCCAGAAGGTTTTAATCTAAGAAGAGACGTTTTTATTCGTACTGCAGTTTTTATAAAAAATTTAATTAAGGAAGAAGAAGAAGAATTTAAATGGCAATTGGTTTTGCCACCATGGGGTAATTTCTTAATGCATTAATTAGTTTTTAAATTCTTCTATTTTTATTTGCTTCATTTTTAAAAATTTTCTTTTGTAGGCAATCTCTATCATTGGAGAAGCGAGCACATAGGATTTCAAACACAGTTGCCGTGGGGTCTATTTTTTAATGTTTCAAGTTTACAAAAATATCTACCAGTTATTGAAATGTATCAGTTTTTACAAGGTACAGAGTTTCATTGATTTATTATTAATAGCAAAGTAATTAAGAATTTACTCTTCCAGAGTACCCTTCTGAAAATGAACAGACACACCTCGATGCTGTCTATATTTTACAAAACGATGAAGAGATGTTCAAAACGGGTATATTTGAAGATAAAAATGAAATAATAGAATGTATTGATAAATCGATACGATTTCATGAAGTAGAATCTGAAAAATATGTTGGATATTTTTGGGGATATCATAACATAACTTCTAAGGCTATTAAGTGTGTTAAATTTCATGGTATGATGTCAGATCTTAAACAAAATCTTAAGCCTAATGTTTATAGGTCAGAAGGAGAATTTATTTAACAATATTCATGTTCCATATAAAATATTTCACGCGACTAATTAAATTATTCTTGTAGGTCTGTAATGTTTGATCACATGGAAATTGCACTACACGATTCCTATGGTACACGAGAATATTGGAAAGCCAGACGTAGCATGCGATATAATTCTGAGTTGTACAATATTGCAAACGAATATAGAGAAATTTTCCTTAATTCAACAAACGATCCCGATAAAACAGAACGACCAGATGATTGGACTAAAGAAAAAGTAATACATTCTACTTGAGTTAGCAAAAGGATTTAAATTAACAGACAGTTTTTTAATTATAGAAAAGAAGAAATGCAGTTGGAGGACCTTACTTATCGGTTCATTTAAGAAGACGTGATTTTTTAGTTGGTCGTTCTTCAACAGTACCGACCATAAAATCTGCCGCTTCTCAATTAGAAATTAAATTAGACCAACTTAAATTGAAACTTTTGTTTGTTGCTACAGATGCTTCAGAGGAAGGTAAATTATCTTTAAATTCTTATAAAAGATTAATATTTAAACGTGTCTGTTGGTTATATTAATTTGTCTAGAATTCAACGAATTAAAAGAACACCTATCCAATTATACTGTTCTTAGATTTATTCCATCGGATTATGTATTAAGTAAATTTAAAGATGGCGGGGTAGCGATCATCGATCAAATAATTTCTTCTTACGCTAGGTAAGGGTTAACAATGATGTATTTCGTTTCTCTCATTGTAAATCAGAATAGTGCATCGTATTAATTTTTTGTTTAGATATTTTATAGGAACACATGAATCAACATTTACATTTAGAATACAAGAAGATAGGGAAATTATTGGTTTTCCTTCTAAGACAACGTTCAATCATTTATGTAAAAGTACTAAAAAATGTGACTCCAATGGACAATGGAAAATCGTTTGGTAACGTATAAAAATATAAATTATACGAGGTAATGAAATCAATTGACTGACTTTAGACACACGTTTTACTGTAAATGATGCGTGTACAAATACAATATCTTTTTGTACATCTATGTATCTTTGCTGATATTGATTATTTCTTTGAAAGATTGATATCTTTAACTTATCACAGGTTTACCAATTAATTCTTGTTCACGACGAATTTCTTGCTCCCGTTGTTGTTCCCTATTCAAGGCCTCTTTTTGTTTCACTTGTTGCAACCTCAATGCTCTTTTCTGTACAAAAATAATATATACATTAGATAAATAACAGTGCATCCCAAATGTACGTAGATTATACATATGTAAATTACAACTTACTTTTAATTTAAATGTCCGTTCGTGAATGGAAGTCATCTCTTTTTTCATTAAAATTAATTTCCCTTGATTAACTTTAACGGTTTGAAACTGCAATACATATTCTCTTGCATATTTTATACATATTCTACATCTTGCTTTATACTATTCTTTTATACTAAAAATTTATTACATACAATCCATCATCTAATAAGATACAATACCATTTATTTAGGCAAGTAAATTTATATTTCGATATTAATACTTACCATTTCATCCAATTTAACATCGTCAAAAGTATCTTGAAGCTTTTTGTTTTCAATTTGCATTTGATCAAGCAAAGTCTCTTGCTTATTCCTGAACAAAAATAATACACAACAGAGATTCAGAAAATACTTATATTTCCTATATTTCTTCTTACCTTACTTCATCAAGTTTCTTCTCAACTTGTTCCAATTGTACCTGATACTGACTTAAAAGTCCTTCTGCTAAATTTTTTGCTGCCTCCTTAAAGTCCACTTCATCTTCTTCGCTATAAAAAAAAGAAAGCAACGTACATTAGTGTTATTAACGACTCCGTATAATTCACAACCGTTTATAAAAATATAAATAAATAATAAAAATGAAAGGTTACCCATTGCGTTTTTCAATTTGTGATTGAAGTTCCTTTACTTCTGATTCTTTCAAGTCTGTCATCATTTTTACGTTCGATTATTGTTATTATTATTATTCGGTATATTACGGTATAAAAAAAATTGAATGTAAATTGAATGTAAATAATAACATAAATTATAAGTTTGACATTTGTCGGATCAACGATAGTCATTCAACGTGTACATCAACCATATTTGTAACTCCGCACACATTTTTTTCAAGTTTCATCTCTAGCATCAATGCTCGGATCTCTAGTGTATGTTTGTTTCATGCTCGTGACATAACTCGAACATAACCAAGAAAAAAGTTGTCAAGAAAAATATTTACTGTTTATGAAGTGATGTAATATGTTTCTGAAACATAATGAAAAGCTCAACGAATGTTTTTACTCAAAATGGAGCATCTTCCAAATAGAGAATATATTATGGTAGCTCCTGGAATAAACACTGTAGCAGTGCTTCTAAATATAGGATTTATTTTTAGGTTGGAGCTAGCCATAGTTTGAATCAAGAATTTGATCTAAAACTACATTTCTAGACGGTTTTGTAATAGGTGTGAAAGATTTCTATTTTTGAATGACATCTTCAGTTTTATTTTTGCTCTTCGTTAATATTCCATTTCTATTATTTTTGGGGCATTGTTATTCCTTAACTATCTAATTTTGTAGCATTTTACACTGAACATAGTAGAAACCTTTTTTTTTCCTCTAAGTGTTTTATACGTACAAAGTAACTTAGACCGTTTACTAGGTAAATATTAGAAACGTAGAAGGAACAGTGATTAGAAAGATATATTTTTTTTCAGTGACAAAAATGGCGAATGACTTAATAATGAGAGGCAAAGACAGATTACAAGAGATTAGTATGAAGTTAGAGCAAAGTCATTTGGTTTATCTTCAAACAGATGACAGTCCTTTAAAATTACAGCAACGTCATAAACTCGAAGGTAAGGTAAACTTGAAGATAGATAAATGTAACAATTCGTAGATTAATTCTATATAACTTTCTATATTTTAGGTTTCATTAAAGAATATCTCTGTCTTGTTCCAAATGAGAATAAATATGTATTTCAAGAAACTGCAGATATATTGCATAGGTCAGCAGCTACATTGCAAGAGTTCAGTGGATATAGAGCGGCAACTGCCTGGAGTGCTATTTCTTTGTATGCTGCCAATCTTCTGGCTCAACCTTGGAGAAGAGAATATAGAACATTAAGGGTTAATATTATTTTTTTTCTTTTATTCTCTCATTTTAGAACATTAAAGTAATTTATTTTTATTTTTATTTTTATTTTTATTTTTATTTTTATTTTTATTTCTATTTCAGACTTATAGTGGATATTACAAGCACGAAGTAGAAGCAAATTTAATAGGAGCAGAATTAATGTTTGAACAAATGGGATACAAACATACAGGGTTAGGAGTGCTCACTTTAGAGGGTCCTATTGACCCTGACAAGGTGTCTAGCATAAGCAGGGATGCAATTGTTGCTTTTGTCGAATGTCAGGTAATAGGATTTATTGTAATACATTTATTATACTATACATGTTTCTCTATAAAGATACTTAAATAATAAAGTTACGATTTAAATTGTAGATATTGAAGCAAATATGGGAGAATGTTTCACAGAATTGTACCATCTCATGGTTAGAAGTTTTAGAATTTCGGGAAAATCACGTTGGTACGCCGGAGCAAGCAATCAGAGCACTGAGCTACCGTTTCCACGAAAAAATGCATCAAAATCGAACGAAGCCTGAGAACTATAGAGATTACCATTATCCACAATCCACGTGCATAGATGCAGCATCACCATCAGTTCCCTATCACATTATGCCTCCCAGTTACAACATGCCTGCTTGTCAGTCTGACTACAGATACATCGAAGATACGAACACGATACCTGGAAATTATAGATACTTTCAACCTATGGATCATGGCTTTGTAAATCGATGTAGTGCCTATGGATGTTTACCACCTGGTAACAAATATTTGAGCGGTGTTAATCCTTATTATACTACGATGCCGGGATACACAAGAGTGCCGACTGGTAGATTAATCGAGCTTGATATGCCAGTATCGGTTGCAAATTATGATAAGTTGCACAGTCGAAAAACGTCCCACCGAATATCAGATTTAGACGAGGTAGATTATTATAGAAGACAATCCAGCGATGGAGATCACTGTGACTACGGGAGGATCGATAAAAAATCCTGCAAATCGGTCGGTGAAAGAAACAACTACGATTCTTGGGACTTTGTGTACAGAAATTTAGAAAGTTTAGGATATTCTAAGGACCTTGGTGATCGTGAAGATATTTTACATAAACGAGAGTGCGATTCTCGATTGAGCAAACAGAAAATGATTAAACAGAACGACAACGATGAGAAATATAGCGCGTATCGCTTTGAAAAAAGGAGAAGCGGAAAAACCGACGCGAATGAGATTGATTCATCTATGACAAATGGTCGGCATCATAATCACGTCACATTACCTCTGAAAAAGAAGTCTTCTTCCTTTGATTTAATGGATTCCAATAGATATCACGATCCATCCTCGGAAAGTCAGTTGTCTTCGCTTAATAAAGAGAAAAGACACAGCAGTCAGACGCTTCCAATTCAACGTTCTCATCGGTCGTCGGATCAAATTGTAAAAATTGCGGATACTATAAAAAATCTGGAGCTCTCGCACTCGGAGAAAGAAGATGAAATAGACGATGATACTATGAAATGGAACTGTGCTACTTGCACGTATCTTAATCCTTCATTGAAAGATATTTGTGAGATGTGTGGAAAGTCTAGGCACAAAGGGAACGAAGATAAACCATTAGCGAGTGGTGGAAAAGAATGTCCGCGGTGTACATTAGTAAATGAGAAAAATGTTTCGATCTGTGAGGCTTGTGGTATCAGTTTAAAAGATTCACCTACTTATATTTAGATAAACTATTTGAAACGACTATCCTAGCATCGTATTTCATGTGTCTGAAATAAAACAGGTAAAAATAAAATGGTAAGCACATTTTTTGGATACTCGATATTGTCCTAATAGGATTATTCGAAGTGTTGAAGAAAAAAAAAAAANGAAAAATTTTTTAAAGAGTATTATCATATTAATAATGTTTAAAATTTCTTAAACTATATAATGGAAATATGAAATAATTTATTTAATGTTGTTTGAGTAGATTTGTGATATGGATACATTAGTATTATGGTAAAATTGTGATGGCCTACTACTTGTTTGAAAAAAAAAAATAAAAACAAGCATGTGCGGATACTACTTTATATGGATTCAAGTGCAACAAAGATTTCTTTTTTTTTCAAATTAATTTTTGATTTTATGAAATTATATTTGTACAATTAGAAATTTGTGTGCTAAGAAGTCATTACTAAAGATATTTTTTAATAAATTACAGATTTGATTCTACGGTATTTGCATATGCCTAAAAATTGAGCTAATAAAGAATTATTATCAATAATATTTGATAGCCTAAATAGTTTGTAACACTAAAGATTGTATAAAAATTATTTATTTTACATCAGACGTATACTGTATCCATTGCAAAACCTCAAAAAACTTGTATTGAAAAAAAAAAAAAAAATTATACGTTGAATATATTGGAATGTTATTTAGAAGAAAAATATTAATCTGTATTGTTACGATATATATACACATATACAATATAATATACACACCAACTTCGCAGGATTATAAGGGCTTTATATTTTTTCTTGCATAAAATTATAAATTATTGTTTTTTGTTTTATAATTTTTATTAAAGTTAAATTAACAAATTTCGTTTTTTAATTAATTATTCTTATGGAGATGGCTCAATTAAAAGTTCATAATATCTTGTGGATCATTTACAAATATTTATTGTTTAAATTACTTTTTGTTAACTAGACAATATCATCGTAGAATTATAATACTTGTGTACCTTTAGAAGAGATTAGAGATAGATTGCACAATATCCAAATTAATAAATACGTATTTTGAATCTATATATCCTGTTGATGCGTTTTAAGTATTTCGATTTAAAAAATTGTTAATTTGCAATTGTGCATTACATTAACGTGCAATTGTTAATTTTATATGAAAATCTATCTAACGTAGTTTGATATTTATTTATACATTCCCAATGCATCGGTTCATCAAGTAATACCTAATATTATACACGTTGTTTTTAGAAATTTATTTTTACCTTAGAGATATATTTTAAGCAATACATATTATTATCTTTACGTACCAATTTCTTTACAACAAATTGAGCGATTTTCTAATTGCATGCGTTATAGCTTTGTTTAAGCGTCAATTAGTTTGCGAGTACAAAGTTTTGTTTTACGATATTTCTAATTTGTCGAATCGTTACAAAAGATAAATTGCGTATTTTAGAAAGTTCTTTTACCGTATTATAAATGATTGCAAGATAATGCCACAGATATTTTAGAACTTTCACTATTAATTTATAATTTGTTCGTCTAAATTTCCCAATCATAGACATTTATCAAGAATTATAGGATAACAAAGGATGTATCTTGTTATTATCCCTGAAACACTTTTAACCATAGACCCCAAAATTTATAAAAGAACAATAAACTTTATAACGTCATGTTTCGATGAAAAAAAAATGTTCCCTTTGTACTTCAAATGTATAGACTGTTTTGATGTAAAAGTGATTTTACCGAGATCTACTTTTAACGTTTACAAAAGTCTGATATCTTAACAGAAATAAAAGCAAACAGCTAATATTTTTTCATTGAATGGCACGTATATGAGAAAAAAAAAAAAAAAAAAAAAAAAAAAAAAAAAAAAAAAAAAGGAAAAACAGAAAAGATAATAAACGGTTAATGTAAAAAAAGGTATATAGATATATATCTTATAATGGCTACTGTAATATATTGCAAGCTATATGTACATTGTAATATATTCTATTATGTACAAATAATAAATATTTAATATACATTGTGAAAAAAGTGCAATTTATTTTTTAGTATTAAAATATTTTATTTAATATTAGATACAGTGAGAAAAATTACGATATCTTTGTTGGTCAAGTAAGTAAGTTCTTTTATACCTCAGAAATTAATTTTTAAATCTTTTCTTAATGTTCCGTTAAATACTCTAAAAAATCAAATTAAAATGACTGAACACGATGGCTAAATAAATTATCAATGAAAACCTTGCTTATTACCGTCCATTATTCTGACAAGTCAGTAAAGTGACGTCACAAAGCGCCACTAATTTAACTTCCGAAATTGAGAAAAGGTAACAGGAGTACAGAATGTGCGAGGAGGTCGACCAGCTCCTGCTCCTGACGTCACAGACAAGGAGCGCTATAGTGTGCGACAAGGACAGACATACCTTCTCTCTCGGACGGGACAAATTAGTTAATAACTCGTTTTCTAGGAATAATCTATGAACTTTTAGAATCGCAACACGTAGATACAACCTGTGGCAACTTTCACGAACCATTTTTAACGCAAACTTCCGCCCGGATAATTGTTATTAATTAATTATTATATCAGGTGTGTGGCGTAATGTTCCGAATCCGCGTGGTTTTTCACTAACTTTGCACACTTCCTGCGATTGTTTATGACCAAGAAAATTAGGACTGTGAGAGCACACCTTTCGCTGCTTTCACATATAGATTTTGTTAACATTTGCTTTCCGATTAATTAATTATTAATTATTAATTATTACTGAAACGAGTAGCCTGTCATAACCTGTCGAGTCCATAGATTGTTTAATTTTTTAACGACTTTATAGGAATAATTCACGTACTTTTATGGATTTAGAATACAGAATAGACCTTGAAAAATGATAGGAAAAATTATTGTAAAAATAGACGGCGTGGTTAACGAGTTATTAACAATTAAAACGTATACGTGCAACCTTAATGTGTTAGACAAGGAAAGCAAAGTGACGTCACGCAAGCGCCACTAGCGCCA
>SMSQ01025889.1:985243-1045581 GCA_019453375.1 Ctenoplectra terminalis | reverse complement strand
TTTTTTTTTTTTTTTTTTTTTTTTTTTTTTTTGTTACGATTCGTAGTTATTTTTAAGGTTTCTTTATTATTTTTACTTCCTTTTAATAGTTCTTTATTATTCCAAATCCTGTGACCGTTAATTTCTACGAAATTGGATCTACGTAATATGTTAAAAATAAATCTGGACTTTATTCTTGACGCTCTATGTTTTCCACACGGTTACTATACTAAATTGCTCACGCTCTTTGACAATTACAATGCTCGTAATTATAACTGCTTCATCAACTATAGCAATGCATCTGACCACACGGTATACTCGAAGCAAGAGTTCATTGCAAATACCGTCTACGAATCACTCTGACTTGATCATTTTATAAGATCATTGACTTTCCTACAACTTTTTATCTCTTTAATTCTTTAATTAAAACATAAATATACTTCGACTAAAAAGTTTGTCATTTTCTACCAAATGAGTAAACAAATTTCTTCCCAGTCAATTATCTATTATTTTAATTTCTTTTATTTATTTTCATGCTACCAAAAATTCTAAAAAAAAGAATACAATTACTACTGTTCAATTTATCCCAGAATATTTGATTCCCGGTTTTCAAAAGTGAATATAAGTATAAATACATTGGGTTCTAATAAAAATAACCAAGTTATATTATATTTTTAGGTGGACGTAGTCACGAAGAGGAAAATGACGAGAGATCGGTGAATCCCATTGTGGCGTTGCGACGATTTTATGCTGTGAACCGAGATAAAATCGCAAAGCTTTCAGGGGAAACACAGTGAATCATGTCACAATCGAGACGGCCCAGCAATTCCATCCACGATTATCCGGAACATTTGAATCCGTTCAACGAAGATATCACCAACACCCAGCCTCATCTCTACAGGGATGGAAAGACGAAAGATCTCAAGCACAAATTCTGGACCTTTGGAAGAAGCAGGAAGAAAAGATCGAACAGCTTTTCCATTAAGTCCACGTGGTAAGCATTTTATACATATAATATAAATAAACGATATCCTTTTTCTTTTGTTTTATTGTTTTATAGGATTTATTCTTTTAAAAAAAGAGTTGTTTCGAAGGTTTAAAGTACAGGTTGGTGATTTTTAAAAAAAGAATTATTATAGACTGGAGAATAATAGGAAAATGGAAATGGAAATCGCGTTACATGTTTCAGATTTTCAAGTGCTGAACAGTTCATTGAGAAAAGAATTAGAATAGAAGTCTGAATGATGCTGAACTGATTGTCAGAATTCTACTTTTGCATTAGTATGTCGAGTTCGAATGGAAATTGGGAAAGGTTCGACCACAAGTTTGTTGAACTTGAACTTAGCATAGCGAACGAAACGCACACGTGAATCGCATCAGGCTAGTACCTGCGTTTGGCCGTCGTCCAGACGACATAAATAAAGAGTATCTAACGTAGCAGACTATCGACGTCAAGTCGTGTTCTATCGAAAAGGTCTTGGCAATTTCTATTTGAGGAGGCAACGTTCGACATGCCTTTCCTGCGTAATTACACGTTAACAAACCACTTCATCGGTTTTCTTCGCTTGTAATAACTTTCTTTAGCTTTAAAAGTAGTTTGCGTTGTTTATAGTCCTCAACGTGTTCAATTTAATTGGTAAAATTATTGTGCTTTCGGTATTACGAAGATGGCGTAACTAATTATAAGCCGGTTAGGCGTTTTAGTAATCCAATAATCTTTTGTGAAATTAATTTAACTATAAAACATTTCTAATATGTATTAATGTTGTATCGGTATCAATAGATGTTCTAGATATTATCAATAGTCGATTATACTTATCAGAAACAAACTAACGTAATTCAAGTTTCAAAAGATAGTACATCGGACTTCGAGATACAAATTAATTTTATTTTTAAGCTTCGAAGAGAAAGTTAAATTTTAAATACACGTCAAGATAGAAGCGAAGATATTTTTATAATGTTTAGGTATGGAATGGCGTATGATTTCGCGTAGAAAATTCAATAGTGTATCGCGGCCATCGATCCGAAGCAATTTTTCTTGAATTAAATTAACCTTACCTACCAGTATTACCTTAATTTCACTTTTATGGGATCTAATAACGTTACCAGCTTGCTGATATCGATCTACTGCGGTTTTCCTAGATTTCATTAATCTCTCGGCGTAATCTAACTTTAGAGCAATAAACACGTGCTCTTTAAATATTCTATAACTCGAGTCGTAAACCGTGAAAAATTAGGATTGTCTTAGATCTAATCATAATTTTTAATTATCAACAGACTTAAACAAACGTTACTTCAAATCTGGCCACGATCTTTCCATAGTCAAAGAACTGTAATCAACGTAGCTTTCTAAATCGTTAGAAACCAGACGTTAAAAGCGTGCCCCGTACACATTGGACATTACGTGTCGATATTTGGTCAATTTATCTGCACGAAAAGGTCAGAAAAGATACGCCATAAGACTTATAAATCATCCGAGGATAGTCTGCTGACCCACAGAAACTTAGATAATTCTGTGGATCAGCATCGTGCATAAACTATTTATCGTTTAACGAGCAGACGTCAACGATTGTCCTAAACAAGCCAAGCATGAAACGTTCCTATTCGTTATATCGACTTCTCTTCCTTGATATCTCTATTGATACTCCAAATGGTATACCAATCTTTGCTTTAACATTTTTCGTTATTTTTTTTTGTGAAATCTCGATTTTGATTTATGAAACGATGCTTCTTACATATTTGCATTAGAAAGAACGAGTTCCGGTCTAATTGTCGATCAGAATTAACGTCAGCACGGTTGATAATTAACGTTTCAACGTATCCAGTGCTTAATATCGTATGTTGCTTAATTTTAATCATACATTAAACATCCCAGTCTGTTATTAAGAACAAAAATGTTGCTACTTTCAATATTCCAGTATTTCTATTTTGCTTTCGTATCAAAATAGTCCACTGTGCTTTCTTCTTCAAAATTATTTCTAAATTAGTCGCTATGTTTAAACAGGTATTTCGGACTTTAAAGAAGTATTTCATTCAGAACAGATACGGTTTTAATGAAACGAAATCTACATCAAACAAGACCCTGTTTACATAAATTAAATTTATCTGTCTCGAAGCAGCAGCAATTTCTTGCATATTCGAGGAGGAGGAACTGAAAAGAAATTTTATCCGTGGACTTCGTAATCAATCGTACCAAAGTTACCGAACCGTTTCCCTGGCCATGAATCAGTCTTCAAGTTTAGCTTTGCGCGTAACTATAGTGAATAAGTATTTTTCGATCTACTTATATAGACACAATTGTACGTGTCTATTTCCTTGCTATTTTCTTGCCACAAAAATTGTAAACTACTGTTAAACGATATGTGGAAGTACGTGTAAAAAGAAAAACCTAATTCATGGTTAAAAAAAGAAAAAAAAAAATTGTAATTTTGAAGGGATAAAGTGGAAAGACCTTTAAGTTTCGTCTATGATAATCAGCAAAGATTCAGATTGCTTTAATGGCGTGTAGTGTATTGAATATCTGGGTGTTGAAATCGCCAAACAGCGTAACGTTTTCGCTATACGAGAAGTATAGAAGCTTGTACACGGAGAAATGAACAAGAAGTGGCACTTAAGGCAGTTGCTCGTCATCGTGAATCTGCTTACCTTCTTCCAACACTTGCAACATTGATATTCTCGGCTCTGGATAAAATAAGAAAACGATATTTCTGACGTCAGTCCGCGTTCGTTATACGTATGACAACGCGTTTAACTTGGACGTTTGTTATTCGCTATACCTGTACGCTTGAATAATTGATTAATGCGTTGACGATGGCAGTTCATTGCGTTTTGCAAGCTCCACTGGAAATCTTAATCTTGTATGAGCTTGGTAACGTAGAAAATATTTCTCGTAACGTTATCAGCGTTGTGATCGTCGAACTAAGAACGATAGTGAAAACCAGAAGTTATTTCGCTTCCTCGTAGCCATCTTAAATAATTAATATCTAATCGGATTCGAAGTGGGACAAAGTTTTCCGAATTCCTCTGAATATCTAATAATAGAGCTCTGTCGATGTTCGTTAATTGGGTAAAACAATCGTTGACTCAGTTCTGGAATCCTTAATTACATAGGAATATTAATTCCAAGATATATGAGTTAAGAGCGTAACAACTTGCAGAGTCTCATCTGGTGGTACGGTGCAGAAATGTGACACAGATCTCTTAACACTGTTGAATATAAAGCGAGACACGCGTCGCAAGTACTAATGGTCATTAATTTGCTTGTTTCATTACATAAGTCTGAAACGTTTGCTTTCAGGAACGGCCTGTTCGGCAAACGGAAGGAGGACAAGTCGGAAGCGCAAGAAAAAAGGTCCACGATCACTACAGGTGACTATCAAAAGCCTTACCATTGAAAAAGGAAGAAGAAAAAAAAGATTTGCAATATTTTGTATCATATTTCCTATCTGTTAGTAATTCGGAATGAATAAAAATGAAATTTTAATAGTTTCATCGACCTACAAAAGAGAACCGTACATCAAACCAATACCATCGCCGCGTGAAACGAAAGACCAGCAGGAATTCGACGAAGCTCTCAACACTTTGGCCAGAAGAAGAAAGTACACGTTAGATAATTCTGCGTCGAGATATAGCTCGAGTTTGACCGTGAACGGTGATCCAGCAAGGATCTATGACGGCAGTCCAAAGGATACCACGACGTCCATCATGGGTGATCTCACTCCGAAACCACCAGCAAGAAGGTGAAGATATCTTTTATTATTATACCTACAATATGAATATTAACTGCGGCTATTTTATAAAAATTTATTCTTAATTGCAATTGTAGAATTTTATACTAATATTCTTTTTTAACATAACATTATTTGTGATAGTAATCGTATCGTGACAATTAGGTTTGGTCAGGTAAGTCCAAAGCCAACAGACAAGATACCACCGTTGAACTTCGTAGACACGGAACCAAAAGAAAACGAAAGTGTAACTCTACGAGAGAAAACGCAGGAAAGAACGCCTGTTCCCCCTTTGTAAGCGTCTAAATTCCTTACTAAATTGTATCGCAATTATAGAACCCATGAAAAATAAATATATTTAATTTCTACAGGCGAAGATTCGGTAACAGATCGTCGCAAAGGACGAACGCGAGTACTCTGGATACAGAGGAGGAAGCGAGTCGATCAGGCGACGTAACGATATGCGACGAGAACGAGAACGTCCCTGAGGATTACATGTTTAAAAGGTATTCCCAGGATGCGGTCAGAAAGTCGAATCTCTCTATAAACAGCTGCGTTTCTGTCGGAAGTACGATGAGCTCGTACGGCCGTAAAAAACGGAGAGCACCGCAGCCTCCACGGCGTCTGGAAACTGTGGAAACTAACGAAGTGAGCGGAACGAATTTTTAAACGTAACTAAAACAACCTTAAATATTCTTATCTTTGGTTACATATTTTTTATTGTTACACAGAAGGTTCCCGAAGCTTCTAACATAGAGCTTCAGATAGTGGAACCGATCGACATAGCGAGGGTTACCGAAAACATCGACGATTTGACAAAGAAGAGCAAAGGCTTGGACCAAGAAGTCGTTGAAGCGCAAGAAAAATCGGTGGTTTCGAACGATACACTGCCATCTGAGGAAACTAAGGCAGAAGATAGTTCGGTAAAGAGTGTAGAAAATAATACAGAGATCCCATGCAAAGAGGAAGCTTGTGAAGAAAAAAGAGAATCAAAAATTTCGACCACGGAGAACCAAGAAAAGCCGAACGAAGTTGCTGAAACAACTGTTAAAAAGAAGGAAGAAGACGTTCAGGTGGAATATCATAGAACCTCTCAAGAAAATATAGAAATAATTAAGGATGTCGATCAGGTAAATTCGTTCTCAGAGTTAGACGATGTTTGTCTTCGAAAAAAGGATTCCTCGAGCTCGTTGTCTAGAAGCGACAGTTTTTCCGTGAAGGACGAGATTGAAAAGATCGAGAAGCAAATAAAAGCTTTGGAAACGAGGAACGCTTTCAGAGACTCGATGGACGAGAAAAGCGAAAATAATTTGCAGGACAGTACGAGGCATTCGATCCAAGAGAACCGAAGGCATTTTTTCAAAAATATGGTGGAGAACGGGAACGATAAAGGTGCGATTAAGATAGAGTTTAAAGAATTCCCTAGGGAACAGAACATTCACGTGGTGAGACTACACGACTCGCCCGTCCCTGTAATCGCGCCTAAAGAGCCGGTCAAAGTAATCGAGCTTCATATTTCCGAGCCTATCAGGCAGAAACCGGAAATCATCGAAGAAGTGAACCCGATCCCAAAACCTAGAAGGCACAGTGCGTTGAATTTGAACGATTCTCACTCCAATGCGACTTCAAAAGAAATTAGAAGGAGCCTCAAACCGACCAGAGGGAAGTCGTTTTAGTTTCTATTTTTAACGATGAATTGTTATAGGAAATTGTGCAATCGTTTCAGTCTCTAAATTAAATGGAAGGATGGTACTTCTGTTGATTTTATAGTCAATATATTTCTTCAAAGACTGTATAAACATCGTGTACAAGTGCCTTTATTTAAAGCTTAAAGTTTTTCCTTGGTCATTTGAAGTATCGTTGAATACGTAATCGCCGGATTTGGATTCTAAGGAATTAAATGGATTTTACAAATTCAGATTCGAGGAAAATATAGGATGTAGTTATTTTGGCGATGTTTTATTGTTAAATAGAATGTATTTTCGAAAGTTTTCAAGATACTTCAAAATGTTGATAAATATAGGAAATGTGTATATCACGTACTTGGAGCCTTATTACAAAGATGAAGTCTTGATCGATTTCAAAGATATATTATGTGATCGTAGCTATTCCCCATTTATTTAGTATTTTCGTTATTTATTGATGCGGAATAATGTCTGAAAATTCTACTCGGTTTTTCCTGTTCCTTCTCTACGAGAAGTGTGTGTTGATAATTTTATTTAAAAACATTTCGCGTCTTTTGTAAGCTGCTTTTATCTGTATGATTGATTTCCCTCGAGGATGATGAAATTTAGTCACTGGTTGCTTCGAAATACAAAGCTTTTATTGTTACAAGTTAAGAATTAGTTATAGTTATTTTATATAAATAATATATTTACATTGTAAATATTATTTTAGTACATTAATGTACTAATCTTATTGTATAAAACAGATTAGAACAACACTTCTAAAGATCCTTCATCCGTTTTTCTTTATACTTTATAAACCTCGTGATATTCGTATTCACTGTCGACACTACTGCAACATTGTCTCCCAAAGATTTCCTTTGTTGTCTCATCTATATTTTGAAAATAATTATTACGATAGATTCAAACTATCAATTTCATAATTTCAAATACCCAAACTGAAGAAAGAATTTTACCTTATTTTTAAAAACTGGTACCAGATTGTGTAATTTTTCTAACAACTTAATTTCACTTATTAACTGGTCAGTATCATCTTCAGCGTATATGTCCATTATTGTATCCAAGGTCTCTGCTATAACCCAAACGTCCGACTCTGATATGCTAGTATCCAATAAAAACGTGGATATATGCTGAACAAAAAAAAAAAAAAAAAATATTGTAAGAATTCATCCATCGTCATACCTCGATGAAAATCTATAAATCTTACCTTGATTAGCTCGTGAGCTTCAGAAGTACCGTTGTTCGTTAAAATCAAAGCCAAATTTCCCAATATTCGTATCAAATTCACACGAACATTAGTATTTCGACACTGACGTTCTCCGTTTAACATTGGCTGAACGTCGGCTAGCGTTAATTGATTAAAAATGTTGGCTTTTTCCTCGTATAGCCTTTGAATAGCTGCCCTCATAGCTGCTGTAGCAGATTCTAGTAATTCTATATCATTTGGGCTTGCATCCTTGAATACAACTGTTCCAATATCTATCCACATTCTAGATTTACAAATACGGTGAATTGCATAATTTGTCCAATAATAATTTGTTTTAATTTTACAAAAATTTGTATGAATATATTACCTATATATATCTTCTATATCACCAAGTGCATCAGTTTCTAAGCTTGACATTAAGTTATTCAAACACAAGTAGGCTCTACAGTTCAGTGTATGCACTTGTTTTAACACAGATTTACCTTCAACATTTTGTTCCAATATCTCTATCGTATCTTTGTCCACAGTTCTAGTCTTATTCCATACTTTCTTCACTATGTTACAACTGTTAAAAATTTCCACTATTTCTAATGGCAGAGATGAAACAGTTTTGTACGCTTTATCATCCATACAGACATCATCTGTATCCTCAACCTCGCTATCCGAATCATTTAAATCGGATTCGTTCTCGTTCTCATTCTCTTGATCTTTTGAACATAAGTTAGCTAAGATCTCTAGTGCTTGTTGCTGTGCTCCAAAAATCATTCTACTCTCCTGTACCTTCTTTCTAGCGCTATTTGAAAAAGCATTTTTTGCATGAGGTAAAATTGAAACCAAATTGGATAGTAATAGTTTAGACTCAATGGAAAGAATATCAGAGATTACATGTATCACTTTACAAACTATATTGGTAGAATTACTTTCCGTAGTGTTAATCAAATTAATTAGTAATCCGCTTATAGCAACTTTAAGACAAACAACTTCAGAAATAGTAGCATTATTTGCTTCTATGTTTAAAAGTTGAATAAGCGAATCTTCACAGCTTTTAAGTTGATTAATAGCAGTGTCGTTATCTTCTGACAAAGATAGCAAGCATTGTACAACAACTGTAGCAATTTCTATGCCATAAGTAGTAATATTAATAAATTCAGTTAAAACAGAAATAAGATCTTCGTTGCAACATTTTACAGCTTGTTCATTGTGTTCGCACAATGTCCATAATAATGTAACTGCTTGAATAAATGCTTCCCTCTCATCGAATGCTTTGCCTTTCTCATTCTTATCAGATTTTGGTTGCCAATCTGTGTAATACTAAAAATTACAAATAAGTTATTGATTCTTAGTACGATAAAAGAGATACGAACAAATTCTTTCATACTTACTTGTTTTAGTAAAGTGCACAATGGGGTCATGATATCATCTTTCAGCAAGCTTGCATGAGCTTCCATTTTTCCATTATCTGCAACATATCTTAAAGCGCTAGCACTGCAAGCTCTTACGTGTACATTTTTATCAATGAGTAGCGGTCCTATGATTTTAGCAATTCCATTTTCCGCGATCTGTACCGCAAGGGCCGAATCGCAGGACATTGATTCTATTGTTTGCAATCCGGATAATTTCTCCTCGACGCTAGCAGACTGTATCTGTAACGTTCATTATTTTACAATTAATTTTTAATATTCAAATAGTGAAAGAACTTTGTTTGTTAAAGAAAAAAAAACAGACTTCTTCGAGTACTCTTCGCAAAGCATTTTCTCTATCTTCGTTTATAACATTTTCAGCATCCTCCGTCACCATGTCTTTAACAGATGGAAGACCCGTAGGATTTTCTTTATGTGGTTTCCTTCTTTCCTTCTTTTGCTTCCCCATTTCTGAATAGTATCCAAATTATTCACAAATTCAAGAGGTTAAGGAAAAAAACACGTGTTTCTTCTATTTCTGTCTTCCTCTCTTTCCCTCTTTTTCCACCGATACGATTTCATCGAATGGAGACAAAGCTTTAGTTGCTTCGCTTCGCACGATTGGACTGAGGAATTTAAAAAAGACGTAACAATTAAAAAACATGGACTTCCTCTTCAGATGTCGTTTCCATCGATGTTTTTTAAAATGAAAATAGCAAGAAATTACCCATAATCCTGCAGGATCTTTATGGAGCATGCGCTTTCGATATTTGCATTCACGTATCAATTTTTATGGAATAATAAAAAATATTAAAAAACTAGCGCGGTATCGCAAAATACATGCGTTTCTAACGCTCGTGAATAAAAATTCACATTTAACACCGTTTGACCTTAATAGTCGTCCTTAAATTTTGATCATGTTACGATGTATTTTAAGAAAAAGGAAAGTACCCGAAACATATTTGAAGAATTACAGTACTGTTCAAATTTAGCACTTCTCTAATATTTCTTTACGCATGCGTTACGATTTGATTCAGTTAGGTCAAATTTGTGCGTCTTGTACATCTTTTCGGATGTGTCGTTTAGTTAGCAACGTTTGATGTTGGTCCAGCTGCCTGAGAGATCATTTGTTTACGTTGGAAATTTTTCTTCTGCGTCGTTTATTGTAAGATATTATTTTTAATTATTATAAAATTGTACAGAATTTAATTTATGAATGTTATTTCGTTCATAGCTATCGGCTGTAATTTAAATTTTAGTGGAACACTATCAGATTTTCGATTAATTGAACGCAACCAATTTATTTCGTTGAATTAATATGAAAAAAAAATCTATATATTAAATGCTGTAAATCGAAATTAAGCTACTTCTTTTGCTTGTACATATATCACTGTTCAAACAAAATAAGAAGAAAATTTATCGCTACCGATTCTTTGTATAAATTGTTTATTAATGTTTTTGTAATTTTTTTTTTAGCAACAATTACATTTTAATACATTATTAATCATAATTGTGGAAATTGGTATACTTTTCAAAGGTTTGTCCAATCACATTGTCGCAAACTTAATTCCATTCATTTGTTCTTTGTTTGTTGCATTGATTCGTGCTAAACTGTATCAGAAATTTTTGTAATTATCTAAGAGAACAGAAATTCTAGTCTTTAAACCGTTATTTTAATTAAGTTTCGGAAGTTTTTATTAAGAGTACGTATTTAACCTTGAACTAACTTCGTTGTTTCAAGTGTAAACATGTTCGGACACCGGCATTAGTAACTGCTTTTTTAAAATTTTTTTTGTTTTAAAGTTTTAAGGTATTAAAAGTAACATTGTTTCTTTGTTTGAAAACAAAATATTTATTCGTAAGAAGGTGATAGGATTTAGTAAAAATATCTTATTGTTGTTGTTGTTATTATTATTATTAATCATCAATTGGTAAGACGAAGGATATACTTCATCTGTTTTCCACCTAAACATCAAATTTTTAGATTCTTTATTGGAAGTACAATATTCAAATCTCTTTGATAAATATATTGATGTAAATAGCGTTAATAAAATTTTGTTTCTAAATAAACAAGCATCTTGTTAAAAATTCCATGGATGTCCATGTCCTTGGGATTAAACAAAACAAGTTTTGTATTCAATACTACAAATGCAATGTAGATAAAAATAAAATAAAGGAGGAAAAATGAAATTAACATTTGAAAAAAATTTGTTATTTTTTTATCGTAATAATGCACTTGTTTAGGTTGCAATATAATTTTATAGGGTATCCAATAAATTATGGCTGATCAAGGTCGGAATAGAAATTATGGACGGGGAAGAGGTCGTGGGGATAAAAAATCACATTCTCAGGCATCTAGCCAATACCAGCCTGCCTCACAGCCTGAATCAAGTGCTTGGGGCCGTAGACCTGGTCCTTCTCAATCACAACCTGGACCATCTTCACAAACACCGTATACAAGAAGACCACCATCGGTATCACAGGTAATTCGGAAAACAGATAAACAGATGTAATACTTGAAAAATTATTAGCTTTAAATTTTATACGTAAAATGTTTTTGTTTGTTGAGAATGTAGAATGTTTTATTGTTTTGTTGTTTTTACTTTGTTAAAATTCTTTCGCTGCTTCTTTGTAATTTAAAAAAAAAAGTATGTATAGATATACTTAATTTTAGAAAATATAAAAACCAATAAACCATTGAAATCTGAATCACGTTTTTTTGTGTAGAGCAACATTTATCCAAAGGAAAAAGAGGTAGTGAAGGTTAGTTGTCCTTTTATTGTTTGGTAAATTTTTATTCTGAACTAGTATTTTAATATATGATGTTATTTGTATTGTAATTCATTTAATATATATATATATATATATATATATATATATATATATTAAATTTATTTATGATTAATAGTAGTATGGAAATAGAATGTATTCCTTTTGTTTTTCATCCTATATGTTATGTTAAAAATATTTAATATAAGAAGTAGTTAAACTATTACAGTAGATCTCGGTGTAATCCGGGTTCGTTTCGACGTAAAAATTGTGTCATTGTGTTCGTATAATTTCGTAAAAACTTCCACCTGTTTACTGCTCGTAAGCCCGTGTCCAAATTATCGAAAACCTAAATTATTCTTCCCAATTACCTCGACTCCTTAGTTCTATCTTTTTCACTTGATATCCTTTTTTGCAGTCTATGTGATTCGCATAATACGAAATATATTCCCCGCTTTATACAGGAATCTACTGTATTTCACTATAAGATGTTTTTTTTATTATGTATTTCTGTAAAGTTTTACTGTCACAGAGTATTGGAAGGGTTGCCGAGCGACTTGGCCCTAGAGGTGATGATGCACCAGGATTCAAACAAGAAAGTGGCTCTGAACCAATGGAAGGTAAGTTTTACAACATACATATTTTTCATATGCCGATGTTTATTTTTATCATTTATCTAAATGTACCATTTGATTAAATAGAATTCTATAGGGAAGATTTCTTGAATGTGTATTTCTAGTATGTGGAAGCGGTGGGGGAGGCGACGGAAGTGGAGGTGATGCAGGAGGATCCTTAGGAAGAGGAGCAATGCGAGGCAGACGTGTAATTGTTCCGGAAATACAAACCAGACCATCGAGTCTAGAATCCAAGAAAGGTTAATACATTTAATATTTTCATACGCGCCTTAAACACATTATGTGTACATAATATGAAAACTGAAATTTTCAGGCACTTCTGGAAATCCTGTTATGTTGCAAACAAACTTTTTTAAATTGCTCGCAACAACCGATTGGTGTTTGTATCAGTATCGAGTAGATTTTGCACCAGACGAAGATCGAACAATCGTTCGAAAAGGGTTGCTTAAACTTCACAAAGCAATTCTAGGAGCATACGTATTTGACGGGACTGTTCTATATACTAGTAATCGTATACAAGATGTAAGATGTCAAGAATAAATCTTAGTTTATTATTATTTTCGTTTAATCATGCGGGAACTGTACGATATAAATTTAATTTTAGCAATTGGAGTTTTGGTCTGTAAGACAGTCGGATGATACTAAAATAAGAATCACTATACGTCTTGTCGGAGATATGAAGAAAGGTGATCAACATTATATTCAATTTTTCAACATAATTATGCGAAAATGTCTTGATCTTTTGAAGCTACAACTTGTTGGGCGCGATTATTTTGATGCGCGTAGTAAAGTGAGTATATATGTAAAATTCTTCCTATCACTTTTTAATATTTGTATCTATCAGTTATTTAACACAATTTTAATTAAAACAGGTGGAAGTTCGTGAATTCAGATTAGAACTTTGGCCTGGGTATGTCACATCTATAAGGCAACACGAGAACAATATTTTAATGTGTGCTGAAATCACGCATAAAGTCATGCGTCAACAGACTTTATTAGACATATTAAATGAATGTTATCAGCAAAACCAGCGTGATTATAAAGTAAGAATGTTTTAACATTGATAATATTTCTTCAGGTTTAATTATGTATTATTTATATCAAATATTGTATATTTTTAGAAATTATATGAAAGCCAAGTTATCGGTTTAGTTGTACTCACAGATTATAACAATAATACATATCGAATAACAGATATAGATTTTGATACGAACCCAAATTCGACTTTCCAATTAAGAAACGGCGAAAGTATATCCTATAGAGATTACTATAGAAATAAATATCAAATCAGGATTTATAATGACTCTCAACCAATGCTTGTAACACGGTTAAAACCAAAAGAGCGGCGTGCTGGACAACCTGAGTGCGTCTATCTTGTTCCGGAACTGTGCCGTGCAACAGGTATTGTTATTCTGTATTCTTATAGTAGATATGTTTGGAATTATAATAGTTAATTGTTATATTTCACGATGAACAATTTTGCGCAGGCCTAACCGATAATATGAGAGAAAATTTCCACTTGATGCGCGCATTGGCAGAGCATACTCGTGTGTCTCCTAAGTCGCGAATAGATAAACTAATTACGTTCAATAGAAGACTTCGTTCTGAAAACGCAATAATACAAGAGCTCCGCGATTGGAACCTGAAACTTGACGATAGATTAATCGATGTACCGTCGCGTATTCTGCAACCAGAAAAGATTGCACTGGGTGGTGAACGAATGATTTCTGCTGGTCAGTTTGCGGATTGGACCAGAGAGATATTTAACAAACCAGCATTTAATGCAGCCCGATTAAGTAACTGGGTATTAGTCTGTATGGGTCGTATGAGACGCGACGCCGAGGTAAGATATGTAAAAATTTTCTATCATTATATATTATTGATTATTGTTATATATTTATTGTTATAATGTGTTTTATTTTACAGAGATTCGTTTCAATGCTTCAAGAATGTGCACGTGGAATGGGTTGCAGAATTGACAATCCTAGAGTTTGGGATATCAATGACGATAGGTCGAATACTTATTCCGACACTATCGAACGAATAATGAGTTCTTGTAATCCGGAGTTACTATTCTGCGTGGTCTCGAATAATCGAGCCGATCGATACGGTGCGATAAAAAAGAAATGTACCGTCGACAGACCAGTACCTTCGCAAGTTTTTCTTGCCAAGAATCTCATGTCCAAAGGTGTAAGATCGATTGCTACGAAAGTAGCAATTCAATTAAATTGTAAGATTGGCGGTGCTCCATGGAGTGTCGAATTACCACAGATCAAGTTGATGGTGGTCGGATTCGATGTGTGCCATGATCCTAACAACAAGAGTCGTGATTATGGTGCAATGGTAGCATCACTGGATAAAGGTTTGACAAGATACTTCAGTGCAGTAAGTCATCATAGTATTGGAGAAGAACTTTCTAATGAATTCTCGGTGAATTTAACGAAAGCGTTACACAATTATAAAGAAATAAACAAAAGTTTGCCATCGCACATCGTGATTTATCGTGACGGTGTAGGCGAAGGCCAAGTACCTCATGTATTGCAACACGAAGTGGAACAGATGAAATCTAAATTAAACAGTATTTATGGGGACCCCAGTGCCGTTAGAATGGCATTTATGATAGTTACGAAACGAATTAACACTCGTTTCTTCCTGAATCAGAACAATCCTCCTCCTGGTACAATAGTCGATGATATCGTTACGAATCCATTAAGATACGATTTTTTCATTATACCTCAAAGCGTGCGACAAGGCACAGTGTCGCCTTGTGCATACAACGTAATTGCTGATACTACTGGTTGGAGACCCGACCAAATGCAAAGAATTACATATAAGTTATGCCATATGTACTATAATTGGTCTGGTACCGTAAAAGTACCAGCACCTTGTCAGTATGCTCACAAGCTCGCGTTCTTGGTGGCGCAGTACATACGTCGTCCACCAAGTACACAAATGGAGAATTTGTTATATTTTTTGTAACTTTTTTACGGGTATATTATATCTTACATCCGAGCATTCGAGATAAGGTACAAAGATTACAGTATAAAGAATACATTTTTTTTTTTTTTACAGGAAATAACTAAAAGTTACTTATGCATAAGTATAAGTAAAACAAATGTTCCATTCATAAGAATATTCATAAGATTAAGACATTTCCAAAGTATATTTATATATTTTTTAAATTTTTTGTATTTTGAGATATTGTTTAGTTTTTTTTTTTTTCAAACGATTTAAAACTTAACGCATACGTAACTTACGTAATATATTTAAGTAGTATTTTATCATTTCTTCATTTATCCAATACTAGATACAAAACATTTCGCTTGATCATAAGAAAGGATATAACAAAGAGAAAAGGTGTAAACTAATAATGCAGGAAATAATATTTTGGAAGAAAGTAGACAAAAGATTATGTTTGTTTGGAATCTTTACTTCTTACGTTACACGTTTATCGACACAAGTTGTTTTAAATTGTTTTGTATTACAAATAAAAGTTCTCTAGTATATTATGATTTCATATAATTTCCAAATTTAAAAGGATAATAGGTAATTAGGACATTACTTCGAAAATACAAGCACAGACGAGGTCTGTGATACAAGTTACAGTATGTATTTTTGTAGAACGCCATTACCAATGAGAGAAATATTAAATGTTACGTGTATAGGATTCGGTATAAGATAACGTTATTATTTTAAGTATCTATTGAAATAAACTATTTTTATAAAGAAACGAAAAAAAAATACAGAACTTGTATGCTGTTTTATTTTTGTACGAAGTAAATCTTTTTTTTTTTTTTTAACTATTCAGTTCATGATAAAGTAGTTTTCTATTATTGATTTTGTTTATTAACTCCTCCCTAGATGGCATTTACCGATACGAGAATTCCAACGTAAAAATAATTTACATTCAGTTTCGAAGTTTTTGAACATAAGATACAATATCCTATTATAAGTTAGGTAACCTGTTGTTTTGCGAAGTGTTTAGGTTAGTTTTAACGCAACAAAATAAACACGTCAAATGCGAATAGAAACTGATACTTACATAGATAATTGAAATTTCGATTTTTCTAAAGAGGGATTAGAAATCAAGGTACCAATGATAAATATTAATAGCACTATTTATTTATATAATTAATACTTTCAGTAATGTTAATTGGTAGTGTTGTTTAGTTCTATGATATCTAACATATTTCAAATAAACATACCATAACCACAACCAAATATCTAAAAATGCTTACCACGTATGTTGTTTAAAATTGATTAATCGTTTCAATTTTTTAGAACAATGGGTGAACGTAAGGGAACGAATCTGTATTATCCACCTGATTATGACCCACGTGTTGGTGGACTAAACAAATTTCACGGTACCCATGCCTTGCGTGAAAGAGCACGTAAATTACACATGGGGATCCTTATTATCAGATTTGAGATGCCATATAATATATGGTGCGAGGGATGTGGCAATCATATAGGAATGGGTGTTCGTTATAACGCAGAGAAAAAGAAAATTGGAATGTATTATAGCACACCTTTGTATCTATTTCGGATGAAGTGTCACCTTTGCGACAATTACTTTGAAATAAAGACAGATCCAGCTGTAAGTAATGATGCATCATATTTTTAATCAACCGTTAATTATTTTTAGTTACTCGGATGTTATGAAAACTTTTTTTTTTTATAGAATTTGGACTATGTAATAGTGAGCGGTGCAAAACGTCAAGAAAATCGATGGGATCCTAAAGAAAACGAACAGGTTGTACCAGAAACAAAAGAAGTATCTTGTAGACTGTATGACGATGCCATGTACAAGTTAGAACACGGTATAGAAGATAAGAAAATAGCAAAATCGCGAGATTCTTCCTTAGAAAGTGCAATAGCATTGAACGAAGCTACATGGAAGGATGATTACACTTCGAATTGCGCGTTACGTTCCGCATTTAGAGTACGTTTGGAATACATAGTTGTTTGTTATTTTTATATTGGAAATACTTCGATTATTGGTTACCGATAAAAATTTATTATTATAATAGACACGAAAAAAAGAGTTACAAAAGAGACAAGGTCTGGATCACATGCTGCTTAAAAGAAGCGGGCTGAATATCGATTTAGTCAATGAACACGAGGATGATATCAAATTGGCAAAGTTATTGACACATAAAAAAGGTAATTAACCGGATAATACATTTATCGTAAACATACAGATAAAAAACACAGTAATTCGTTTCTTTTTCTTTTTCTTCAGATGCTAAGAAAAATGGACAAAATCCTTTAAAACGACTAGTTTCCGTTGTACGATCAAGGGATAAATTAAAAAATTTATCACCAGTATCGAGTAATAGTAATAAAAAAGAAAAGAGTCAGATACCAAAGCTTCCACAACTAACGCGTCCAGAACCTTCGACATCGAAAATGGCTACAAGTACGTTAAGTACGTCGTTAGTTACTTACGATAGTTCGGATACGGATAATGATTCGTAATATTTTGTACTTGTAAATAAAAGTATGTATATATGTAATTAATACAATGTCTTATTTATTATATATAAATTATAATACTTGTATATAAAAATGAGACATTAAGGATAACGAGAAAAGTTTATTAATACGATACAATGATTTTACATACTTTACACTTTTAATCAAATTAAATTTTAAACACAAGCTTATATTTGTTACATTTTCAGTAGAAATTCATATTCACAATTTTTTAACCTTATTTTTGTACAAACGCATAACATGTTTATTTATACATCAATAAGGGGTTGCTCTGCAATTGTAATTGTCGAGGATATCAATTTTTTTTTCACTACATGAATCTTTTTATTCGAGAGGCAAATAATGTAACAATGATCTGGATATGTTATCGATATTTTATCAAAAGCCTCGTTGTTTGGAAATGCTTTGGGATCGATTTTATTGGTCAATGTAACTAAACCTGTAATAATATTTGCAATCCTTTCGTCATTTTCCAGTTCACCTCCGGACTGAAATAAAACATAGAGATTAAAAAAAAATATATAATCGGATTTGTAAAATTTTCATAAGAAAAAGAACATCAATTTAATATAGTTTATACGTAGAAAAAAAATTACCGTCAATACAGCACCATCCTCTGTCAAAATCAAATGTCCAATTTGATCAGGAATACGTTCCAGTGAAAACATATTTTTTTTTTTTCTTTTTAACAGTACAAATATTGAATTAACGTTGAATATGAATTCACAGAAAGAACTTTTATCTTACACTAATTTTTTATCGAGTATAATATTGGTTTTCAGAGAACATTTAAATTCTAACCTATTTACAAGAAATCGATCCAATGCATTAAATGTATCGAATACAACGAATCGATTTGTAATTAGCAAATTATTACAACGATTAAACAAATTGGTCAAAATTTGTAGTACAATTGCACGAAACTATAATAACAAAATAAGAGGAGTCAACGAGTTGTCGTACTAATCGACTTATGAATTTTCTGTTTGCGTAGAGTTCTGTTGATTCTTCCTCGTCGGTAATACAGAAGTTCCTTCATTCAATACGATGCTGCAAAGTGCCATAGTCATAATTTGGGAAATTTACAATACGATTCGAAGTAAAAACAACGAAAAAAAAAAAAAAAAATTCATCCCCCATCCTCGAATTGCATTATTTCAACATATTCCTTGAACATTTTGAAAAACTAGAGAAAAACAAAGTAAGTAAAAAATCGCAGTTGCGTTAACTATAATTTATTTTCATATAATAACTCAAATATTATTATTTATAACGTTCAATCTTGCATCGAATCATGCTTAAAATTATTCTATAAAATTTCTTTACACTAAAAGTCAAAAATGGCGGTCAAGGAGTTGAATAGAACCAGCATTAAAAATTTAACGATATATTACGATCGTAAAAAAAGAACGGATACGAAAATTATCCAATTAAATGCATTAACAATATCGCATTGCAATCGTATAATTTCCATATAAATTTATTTCAGCCGCATCGAAGGGAGAATTGCGCAGGCTGCTATCAGCGGCGCTCTACGCATGCGTGGTCCGCGTTCAGTGGTTCTCTGTGCCAGAGTTCAGGCGCCGTGTCATTCGTCGCGCGCCTTTCGACCGCGCTCGTTCTGTATTTGTGTTGTCTTTGGTTCGAACGTACCTTTAAACACGAACGATGCCAGTCCACGTGGTTACCGACGTTTGAACGATCCGAAAAGAAATTAACGTGGTTAAGTGTAAAAGTTGCTCGAGTTCCTTTCGCGGTTTCCCCATTCGCGAGGCTATCGAATCGTTTATCGATCGGCTGTGCGACTCGATCTTTCGATTCTCGAATGTGTTACACCTCGTCGCCGTGGTTACAGCGCGCGGGTAACTTGCCAATTTCGTTCGAATTCGTCGCGAAATCGTGGTTCCTGCGTAAGTTTTTGTCGACGGTGCGTATTTCGAAACGAAACATTCGATGCTCGAGCATAGTGCCGATCGTTTCTAGTGCATGGATGGATCGAATTCCGAGGAGAAGTGCGAAATGTGACTGAATCGTTGCTGCTGATCTCTTACCGCTATCAATCCGGCGGAGTGACACTGCTATGTCCAGGAGGAAGCAGGCGAAACCCCGATCTCTGAAACGTGAGTACTCTTTCAATCTTTTTCGTTCGCTATCGGATACGTGTGTAGGAATTTCATGAGTCAGCTTTGAAAACTCGCGTTATACGATGCGCGAGCGTGCAAGCAGCGATTCGTCCTCTATATCTTTGGTTTGTTATTTTGGCGTTGTTTACGAATTCGGTGTCCGCGATTGCGACACGTGACGATGCGGCCCGCGACACGTTCGTCGCGGCCTTGAGCGTGTGCGGATAACGCGAACTTGAAAGTCCGCGTCCTTCCCGAAAAAAAGAGGTCCTTCCTGCAAATTGTTTTCTCCGCGAAAATCGATTTTCCAGCAAGCGTTTCGAAAAACGGGTGGGTTTAATTACGAGGGCAATGCGAATACAGGGATCACGTGTCATGAGAGGCGAGGGCAAGATGTCGCTGTAGGAAATTTTAAACTTAATACGGAATTAAAGTTATTCCCAATAACAAATACTTTTAAGTTCAAGTTAAAAACTTTGTGTCTCTTTAGGATATCTTGCGTCACTGGTATAGGGAAATCGTAGACGAGATTAAAAGTTGTTCAACGTATTGAATGTTTTACTTTATATTGGTAACAAAAAAAAAAAAAAAAAAAAAAAAAAAAGAGCACCACGCTTGTTACGCGAATTCTCGCGTATCTTTTTGCGTCTTCAAACCTTCCGTAAAAGTACGTATAAAAATCCATAATCTACCGAACACTACGAATCTTGTGTCACACTTTCCACCAAACTCTTCTAAAACTACACCTTACTATTCCCTGATACTTGAAAAGAAAAGAAAAAAAAAGGAAAAAAAAAGCATCGAAAGTTGGCCAATTTAACATGGCGAAGACAGAGAAGTATCTGCTACCATTGAGCCACCCCCAACAAGCGATCACACAGAGACACAGGTGTCCGTGGCACCGAAAAGAGAAGAAGAAGAAGAAGAAGAAGAAGAAAAACAAGAATAACAAGAATCCTTCCATTGGATGAATGAAGGAGAAGGTGACAAGGCGGGTTACAATGGAGAAAGAGCGTACGAGAGCAGCTTGCTCTCATCCGGAATGATCCGGGCATACGTGTTCCCGGATAATCGGGATAACGAGAGAGACGGAGAATCCATCCGGGGTGATTGGTCGAACGGAGAGAACGATAGATAACAGGCTAAGAGAGAGGAAAGCTAAGGGAAAACGAACGTAACTGGGCAGAATTGAGAGAGATATCGCGTACGATGAAAGGAGAGGGTTGAAGAGTGGCGACCGAGCTCACCCAGAGAGGGAAAATAACGATAGAAACACGATGCGAGCCTCACTGTTCGAGAAAGAGATGGAAAGAGGGATGGAAAGAGGGAGACGGAAGAGGGAGACAGAGTCAGTAGTCAGCCAGGATGGAATTAGGTGGAAACCCGCGGGACTGCTGCCTCTCCCCGTGGAATTCCCGGCCTCTGTAATCACCAGTTCTCCTATCCTATCCAATTCTGGTCGCACTGCTTCCACCTTCTCTCTCGTTGCGCTTGTTTCCTACAACGTTCTGTCTTTGTTGCTCGTTTTGGCGCATCGTCGTTTCCACTTTTTATTTTCACCATCTTTCCCTGTCCTTCTCTTTCTACGCGGGATCGTTTCTTCCTCGTTTTTTCTTTTTTTTTTTCTCCCTTTTTTCTTTTCTCTTTTTTTTTGTTCGGTCCACGTTCCAGAGGTTGGTTTGAGTTCGGTTTGGGTTCTTCCGTTTGGGTTTCTGTTTCTTTTTCTTCTATGATTTTCATTTCATTTTATCCGTGGGGTTACCGTGTGTATCGTTAAAGATTGTCGCGCGAACCGTGAATAGATATTTTCTTAGAAGTGTTTCTTGTAAGTTTGGTAAGTCTCGCCGAATAAGAAAGAAAAATAATAGCGAGGCGTGAGGAATTTCTTTTGGTAGATATTTCTGAAAGAGACTATGCGAAAAGTAATTATGATTTCGTACTGTAACGATGGAAAATCTTAATAGAAATTGGAAATGGTTCTCTGATATTATTTATTAGGATAAACAGCACGTTTTTCGAGTATATTTTTGATTTTATTAAACCAGATCGTGTTTTATATTTATCGTTGGTTGATGTAGTTTAATTAAACCACTACCGTAGCAGCGTTTTGCCGTAGGGTCTGTCTCCGCGTTGTCCCACGAGTAAGTAGAAACGGACAGACCGAGTCAGACATCTGGAGAACAGTGGTTCTGGTCTGCCCGAGTAGCCTTTAAGATTCTTTCTGTTTAAACTATATTTCTTTCGAGCGTTGTTAAATAACGCTGCGTACAGAACAAAATATTTATTTTTAATTGATAAGCAAATATTTTAAAAACGATAGATGGATAGTTAGTTGGTTTGACTAAAAACGGTGTAAGTTGAAAGAGTCGAGTACTCTGAATAATAAGGAATGAGATAAAAGTTCTGGAAGATACAATAATATAAAATAATGTTATATCTCTTTTATGTAAGTCTGTAAAATTATTCTTTAAAATAGCAATGCTATTTTCCCCTGAAAATTAGGTATTATCATTTTCGAGAATCATTATCATTATCAAAAAATTGACTTACACCACTTTTGCGTTAAACGTTTCATATTTTAATAAAAATAAGGTAGTTTCGATATTAAAATATAAGTTTGTCGAAGAAATTTAAGGTTTTTTAGGCCTCGGTATAGATTACAAACGTAATTCAGTGGTATAAGTCAAGGTATAGCTCGAATCAGTAGTATAGGTCAATAGTATAGTTCCATCCTACTTACCATTTCTTTGCAACGATAGTGTTCTAAACTTTAATCAATTGTTGCGTCTTTTTTCGTACACAGAGATCAAGGTACACAATTTTATCTTCTTCTTTCCACAAATTCTTGCATTTTTCTATACATTTTATACATACAACTACACAACTATAGAACTCTAAGCCTTCGTTTTCCAAGAAACTATCGCCTCCGTGTTATGTTTCTTTAAAAATCGTACAACCTTCGTAAACAATTGTTCGTTCCAACATCTGCGGTGGATACGAGCGAGATATTTTGTACATAAAAGATCATCGAATCACTCTGCTAGCAGTTCACTTTTAAATATACTAATTTCATCGTCGAAGGAGCACTCAGAGGCCGAGTGTACGCTACAAAATCGCGCGTTTCTGGCAAAAGCAATTCGATGTCGTCCTATCGGATCAACCAGGGGTACCACCACCATCAGAATCGCGGTGGAACATCACGAACACGCGGTTAGCCACGAAATAGCAAGCCCGGCCGATAGCATTGCGAGCATCGGTGATATAGGGTGTCGCTAATTAATGCACGATAATGAACCTGGGCGCAACCGAAGCTGTATTAATGGATTCCAATGCCCGTCATAACGTGGACGATCCGTAGGTGCATCGGAACCGTCCGTAATTGCGTTAATGGAGGCCCATCTGTTTGCGCTGTCGGCTTTTGGGCTACTTATGCTCGTCACTCGCCCAGCAAATAATCATCATCTACGAGCGAAACGGTGGCTGCTTCGTCTGTGTTTGTCGTCCATGGAAATTCATGGAATTTCTCGGAATTTAATGACAATTTTGGGTTGGACCATTCGGTGGATGTTTTCGGTGTAGGAGAGATTTTTGTTTTTTGGAGAACTATAGCTTAGGTGATTAGGTATTTGGTTATTAATGTATTTAGGGTTGTCAAGAGATTTGGTAGGTTCTAAGGTTTGAAGCGGACCATTTTGTTGGCTGCTTGAATGTTTGGGTAGAAATTTTACAGAACCAATTGTTTAACTTTCCTACGGTATAAATATTAAAGAACCTTGTGAATAATTTTAAGCACTCGGATAAATTGATTCTCTGCCAATATTGCGTATCAATGTCGAATAGAAATTCTTCACAGAGCAGTCGTAGCGAGATTTACATTGGCAATTTATCATTAATATTCGCCATTACATTGGAATATTTGCCGACCCGTGATCGTATAATAGTAAACATTATAATCGAAAATCAGAACGCAATGACCTGAATCATCGTGCATTATGCTTCAGGGTCGTGATTGTAATTTGCGTCTCTCGCGTAAATGCATAATAATAATCTCTTAATTAACGCACACCTCCATAGTAACAGTTATTAACGCGTTTAATTCAATTTCATCGAAGAGCTTCCTTCTTTGTTTCTTCTTCGTTCGTCTGGAATTAATTTGAAAATTTATTCTAATATTAGAAAAAGATCAACGCGCGTTAAATCGAAGGTTGCATGGTCGATTAATCGGTAAATAATTTAAGAAACATTTAGTGGAATAGAGAGACGGGATGCAGTGGTAGAATGTAAATTTCCAGCTTACCCTTTTAATCCCTTTAATCGTGGCTACTCTAAAACTTAATCCGCTATTAGTTTTTGCAGTGACAGCCCTAATTCCTGGCCGGTGGTTATAGTGATTATAATGCAACTTCTAACTAGGATTAAGTTATCGGGTTTTCGTTAAATTATTCTATGCAAAGTGTATATACGTCTGTAGAGATTTCTCTGGGAAAATGGTAATATCATGATAGTTTGTAGATCAATGTAATTTTTGTTCTTTTAAATTTTACAAAACCAAATACATTATTCATTTTATATTATATCTTGATACTTTTCATATTTATTACTATTCTTTTCTTCACGCATGCCAAATTCGTATCTTTGTTTAACATATTTTAATCAAATATTTTTCTTAAATCGATACCGTTGGTCCTCGGAAATCAACGACGTCTGAACGAAACGTTCAGCGACAATCCGCACGGACTGACGTACCGCTTAACGCGTTAAGCTACGATCGGATAATAAATTAAAAATCGTACAAAAGAAGGCCAACGTTTCTTCTCCCTCTAAACAAGGTTTCGATCCTGAAGCACTCGAGAATCAATCGAACAAAAGACTCCGTCTTCCTATATCTTTCTCTACCTGTGCACGCGAGTGTACGGTTGGTGCAAAGGAACGCATAAAAGTGCAAAGGTAGAGAGAGTATAAAGTGGGCGGTGTGTGTCAGATGGGACGTTTGAGGCGGCACTGTTATAAAAGTGGCCGGCATGCGGAAGCCTGGTCGGTAGAAGGAGAAGAGACGTCGTGGAAGACATGGCCGGGACACGCGGTATTCCTTTGAGGCAAGGCCACGCAAGGCGTTCACGTCCGTCGACTTGTGCCGTCCCTTTTGCGGCGAATTGTGCGTCGCGTGCTCGCGGAATTACAATCGGTACAACACAGGGGTCTAGGCACTTCTCCGCACGTGTATCGTGCACCAGTTGCGTTCCACTCCTTTACTTTGTCGCGAATTTTGCGTCGCGATTGGTAAAGGTCAGCCTAAGCGCTTCGAAACAACGATTTTGATCGCGTATAGGGCTTCTTTTATGGTAAATTCCATTGGTGTGTTGTTTAGAGATAGGAGGGAACGATTTATTTGCTTATTAATTTAGAATCGGATAGATTGATAAGTTACGATTGAGCTGTTAATATTATTAATTGGTTGTTAGAATTTTTTCCGCGACTCGATCGTTGTCCTGGAACATCCTAGACACTCCGAGTAGTTAGAATCCTTTGATAATTAATTATTGGATAAAAATTTTTCCATCGCAAGAAGAAAAATTCTGCCACCCCGGATAGTGAAAAATCGTGATACCAAAATTATTCCGCAGTATTTTTGGTTCACCAAGCTCGCGAGAAGAAATATTTTACCACCCGAAAGACCAAAAAATCGTGACTTCAAATTTATTCCACGTTGTACCGGGTTCTCCAAGTATCTCTTCAGAGCAGTCGCAATTCTCTGATAATTATCTATCCAGCAGAAATTTTTCCCTCGCGAGAAGAAATATTTTACCAGCACCGAAGACTAGAAAATCGTGACACCAAAGTTATCCCGCAATATCCCGGGTGCTTCAGGTACCGTGTCGGAGCCAGAGGGTGTTCGTTGGCGGATGCGCCGCTCCCGCGGGAGTCTGAGCCCGCGTCAGAGCTGGCCGGGGTTAGGTTCCCTCGGGAATCAGCTCGACTTCTCTTGTACCAGCCACCCAGCCACCCAGCCAGCCAGCAGAGCAGAGCACAGCCCTTCCCAATGGCTGCTCTCTCGGCTGTCTGACTGGCTGTCACGAGTCCAAGACGTACGGTGGCTGCAACCAGGGAGCAGAGATAGCAGTCGCTCTGGATAACCCGCAGGCCGGTCTCTCCTTTATTCACGGCATATCGATTAATGACTGGATACCCTGTTGGCTTCGTAACCGTCGCCGCTCTCCAGCCTCCGGGATCGACGTCTCGACGCGACCCGAGGATCCCCATGAGATATCGTTAGGTAGATTATCGTAACCGGCGGAGGGTAATCAAAGTACTCGGCTTTTCTTGGGATCCTTGGTACTCGCAGTGAAGCGTTGTTTCGAGGAAATCGAGTGTCAAGTGTACTTTCTAAATTTTTTTTTTTTTTTTATCTATTATTATTGAGAGGAAAAGGGTGGTTTGAAATATAGGGGAAGGTTCGGATAGAAAGGTTTTGGATAGGGAAATGAAGGGTTTCCAATGTTGATTTGTTTGACTAAAAACTATGAAAGATTTTGGATTATGAAGTAAAATATATATTGAGTAGTACGAAAGGTTTTAAACATTGGAGAGAAAGATTTTTTATATCGAAGAGAGGGGTTTTGAGTATTGAATATTGAGTACGAGAAAGGTTTTTAATATTGGAACGTAAAGCTTTGTACGATGGAGCAAAAAGTTTGGAGCAAAGATAGATGAGAACAAGGGGAAAAAGATAAGCAGAAGGAAAAAAAAAAGTAAAAAAAATTTCCGGATAATCTAATCTAACTCAAGATTTATATTCCAAGCACTAGCTGGGAGCATTCTGCATATTACATGTATATCGCGTCCTAAAACATTTTTGCGGGAGATTCGCCGTGCAGGAGGGTTTAGTCTCAATATGCAGTTATCATCTTCGTGCATACAGATTGGCTTATAGTAATACGTTTCTTCAACATTAACTGGAACACAGTTCCTCATATTCTACGTCCACCTTTCCTAGATCGAATGAATACAAAACTCGCTTCGACTTTAAACATTTCTCGTGAATATTAGATTTTCTGCTACTTTTATCGTTTCTTTTTTCCCGCACAACAAATTTCAGAAATTAATTTTCCAAACTTCTTAATTGAAGAAGAATTCGAGGAAACTGCGATCGATATTTGTGGAAAATATATTTTTAATTCTTAACTTCTCTAATTCTTAACGAATGATCGCGGATATTAGAACAGATACGTGTCAAATATATATATATATATATNACTATGAAAGATTTTGGATTATGAAGTAAAATATATATTGAGTAGTACGAAAGGTTTTAAACATTGGAGAGAAAGATTTTTTATATCGAAGAGAGGGGTTTTGAGTATTGAATATTGAGTACGAGAAAGGTTTTTAATATTGGAACGTAAAGCTTTGTACGATGGAGCAAAAAGTTTGGAGCAAAGATAGATGAGAACAAGGGGAAAAAGATAAGCAGAAGGAAAAAAAAAAGTAAAAAAAATTTCCGGATAATCTAATCTAACTCAAGATTTATATTCCAAGCACTAGCTGGGAGCATTCTGCATATTACATGTATATCGCGTCCTAAAACATTTTTGCGGGAGATTCGCCGTGCAGGAGGGTTTAGTCTCAATATGCAGTTATCATCTTCGTGCATACAGATTGGCTTATAGTAATACGTTTCTTCAACATTAACTGGAACACAGTTCCTCATATTCTACGTCCACCTTTCCTAGATCGAATGAATACAAAACTCGCTTCGACTTTAAACATTTCTCGTGAATATTAGATTTTCCTCTGCTACTTTTATCGTTTCTTTTTTCCCGCACAACAAATTTCAGAAATTAATTTTCCAAACTTCTTAATTGAAGAAGAATTCGAGGAAACTGCGATCGATATTTGTGGAAAATATATTTTTAATTCTTAACTTCTCTAATTCTTAACGAATGATCGCGGATATTAGAACAGATACGTGTCAAATATATATATATATATATTTTTAACACTATCTCGTACGTAAATTTCATTAAAATCGATGCGTTACGCTTAAGCGATGTCCCTTGTTAGTTTTACGCTCTTCTCCGTTACAAATGTATCTAGCCACGTTATCGAAAGTACAACGTACGGGGTTAAGCCGCAATATGCAGTTATCCCAGGACGAGCCAGCCTAGTGGGTCATAATAATACATTCCTTTAACGTTCCCCACCCCCTGTGGAACCCCTCGAAAGGGGGTAGAGATTGCGAGCTATATTTTCGAGAGCTTACATCGGCATCTTTGTCCTGGTAACAGCCTCGTCCGAGCAAGAGACCGTATCGCGTGGCTTCTTACGCTCGTATCTAACGTAAACGCACATGCTGCACACGTGGATGATAGCCAATCCCCTTACCTTTACGATTATTGTTCAGACCGGACTGTTTCACCGTTCACGTGGCCGAATTGTTTATAGTATTTACGATAGATCGAATTCGTAGGAGAGATGCATACGAAGAACCTTCGGAGAGGCGTTTTGGTATTCCATGGGTAACACGCGACAAAGACGGGGTAACCCTATGGGCCGGGAAATTGCAGCTTCCGGTTAAGCCGTGGGTTAGATGGGTTTAATTCGTTGGCTCGTTGGAAGAACAGACGGTGGTTAGGTTTAGGTGATTGGGTATTTGTAGGAATGGAATGTTGGGATATTTAGAATAGGATCGATTTTATTTTTTCTGCTTTTTTTCTTCGTTCGTTTTTCTTAGGAATTTTGTTCTGTTCGGATTTTATAATTATTTAAGTGGAGAGGAGTTGAAGAATTTTACTCTTCGCGTTACCATGTTGAAATTTAAATCAACTTTAGTATTTTTTAGCTAGGCTGAATTATGTTTCTTCGAAGTTCATCAATTATTTTATTTTATTCGTAATTATTATCGTGTACGAATTAATTTACCTCAGAGGGTTCTACAGTATCTAAAAAATAAAATTCACAGACGGTCCTGAAATTTCTTCAAACATCTATTCTTTGTTTCTAAAGTTTCGACAACGAAAAGGAAACAACGCTTAAACATTTTAACAGATCTTCCAACTCGTTTATTAAAAAAATCTCAGAAGCAAACTATTCGAACCATTAAATAAAGCAACGTAGTATCGAAACAATAACCGGTTAAATGTTCCTCTTTGACGGAGCGACAAAGACAGAGCAAAACTTGCGGAGCAATTAGCGAGACAAGCTAAAACTGACGGAAAAGTCCTCACCGGCAAGAGTTCTCGATGATGGATGAAGCATTAACCCATGGTATCTTAGGTGGCACGAAACGCGAGAGTTGCTCGACAGACGCCTCGACAGCTGACAGGGCGAAGGGTGCAAAGGTTCAATCGAAGGGTGCTTGGCATGGCGCTGCCTTGGCTGATGTCTTGTGGAATATTTAAGACCATATCTTCCGTCCCTTGCTACGATGCTCTCGTTGTTTCTCGTCTGCTCCCTCTCTCGAAGCTGTTTCCAATAAAGTCAATGATCGTAAGAGTTTTCTACGCCGAAGGAGAAGCACAGATGAGGCATACGGGATGTCTCGGCTAATGGAGGCCACTTAAATATCACGATAGAAAAAAAATATACGCTTCACTGGTAAAAAAATACTAACGATCTTGAAGAAACTCGTAAAAATGGCGACAACGAAAAATGTTTCCCATTATTTCTGCTTCAAAATCATTCTTCGTGTAATTGAAATTAACAAAAAAATATTTATCCACCATTGTGATTATTTTAACATTTACGTATCGATTAATTAATAGTATTTTCATGTTACCGAAGAAGTTCAGAAATGAAATCATCGTTTCATTATTTTCGCGTCGCGTTAAACATTATCGGAATAAAATAAGGCAATGGCGAGATAGCGGGAACTATTATGCAATGAAATGTAGGAACAGACAATTATTTTTCATACAATTACGATTGATACATCTTCGAAAACGGTGGCAATCGGCCAGAGTGGCAAGTTTATCCAGGTAACACCCATCGAATGGAAGAGAAAGAGAGGGTGAACGGATTGGTCGAGGAAGGGAGATGGCGCGTGCAAAATAACAAACGACCTGTTGGCCACGTGGACAGGGGTGTAATTTTTTAAGTTTAATTTTGTGGTCCCACGTGACAAACGGATGGCTCTACTATACGGCAGCCACGTCAGTGTGGTTCGTGGGTATATTTCACGCTGAAAACACGACTCGTCGTTTCGCGTTTGATGATATACAGGCAACGAACGGTTCCTCGGTGAGGCGGCTCGTTGATCTGCTCTGTAATACCACGCTGGAATTTTGCGATCGATCCCTTTTGGGGTCGTTTAGATTCCGTTTGTGAGGAAATTACGCAAGGGCGCAGAGAAAGAATTAATCATGAACGAAAAAAGCCCTGCAAGGGTATTAAACAAATGAGACGCAAGAAACAGAGCACCGAAAATATTGTAAAAGAAGAAGACCAACAATTAGTGTTCTCCAACTGTCGGACCGATACAAACTATCTCAACTAAAAAAATTCTAAGACCGTCTTTGACTGATGCATTTGTTTCTAAACTTTCCACTCATACTCCGTATTTCGCACAGTATTTCACGATGAAACGCAGTTCGTTAAACTTATTCGTGTCGTTACATTCGGGGGCACAAATCTTGTTCGTCCTCCGTTGGGCTGTCTGCAAAAAGCGTGTTATTAATCGTTTCTCGCTGCGTTACTTGGAATTCATATTCATACGAGACACATTATACAGTCAGTTACAAAATTCTGTACGCACCTATTGAATTTTTTTATTGCAACGTGCCGCATCAATTTATTCTATGTCCGAAATGGGGAGCTAGACCGAAGTCTGTATCCATCGATGGGTTCATAAATAATAAAAAAAAATATCTTAGTTTAATTAATACACAGTTTTATAAAAAAAAAAAATGAAATAAAATAAAAAGAGGAAGAGAATTGCTAGAGCTTACAGTCTTGGTTAAATTGATTCATTTATCAAGGGTTCGTCTTAAAGCGGTCTCATTGATTAATAATTCGTACAGTTTGGAAATATTGAATGGTACAGAAAGATTATGGTGTCCATATTTCAAGTTTATGGGGTGTACGTAGATTCTTGCGAGTGACTGTATCTCATGGAATGCAATGTTCGCGCGCTTGAGAGGGAGAAGAATTACAATTTCGTTGCTCGTTGTTGCTCTTCTCCTTTTCCTTTTTTTTCTTCTTTTTTTTTCGTAAAATACAGATTTCATTCTTCGTCGGTGATATGCAAATGAAATGGAATTAATGGTTGCTTGTCTCTCCGCAGGAGACGAAGAGTGGGACGACGGGAACGAGCAGAATGTCCTGGAGGTAACCGAGCAGGATAATGAGACAACAGGAATTAAGCGTGAGTGTTACTAAATACTTTCTCGTCGTTAGTAAACGTTTACGTAAATTTAAACAGTTAGATCAGTCTTTGTTATGATGTTTTTTTTTCTTTTTCAATCATTTAATTGATAAAGATACTGAAATTTCTAAAAAATACACCAAGCTTCTCCATAAACTTTAAATACTTCTAAATAACCCAACTTAGTGGTTGATGCGATTTAAAATAAACAATTTGAAAAAGAAATTTGAGAACTTTAATCGTTTAATTTTTGATTCCGGAATTGTTACAGAAGATGAAGAGGAAGAGGAGGAGGAAGAGGAGCTGCAGAGAGCGTTCAGTCGTCATTCGGAGGGTGAGTGGAAAAATACAAATAACAATTTTTTTTTTTAATTCTTTTTCAACCAAGCATAACTCGTGCAAATTATCAGTGGTGTCAATTATCGAACCACAGCAAAAACCCTCGATACAATATATTAAATGACGCGCAATGAATCTCTAAAAAAATTAAATTAAAAAAAGTAAACTCAAGCGAATCTCGCTTAACTCAACGAGTGTGAAGAATTTATTTTCGCGACCCAGGAGCGTCGAAATATACTCGGTACGATGAAGCACTGCTTCGAAGACAACTATCGTTATGCAGATGTAACAATGGGCCAAGAATTGAGGGAGGCTTGGACGGTGCATTCTGATGCATTCCGGTGCATTACTTTTATCAGTTCTCGCGGGACATTGCCTCGCGACGCAACAATGCGTTCAGACACGTCGTCATTGTTCGTAGTCGCTCAAGAAGCGTACACCCACCTTAGACTCTATGAATATGGGATTCCTTTGTCCCGAAGGATCCTTCGGAGTCGCGTGTATCATGGATTCGCGAGTCGTATGCACGCGTGCAATCGCTCTGCGTTCTGTTCGCTCGTTTTCACGCGATCACTCGGATTTTCCTCTTCGATATACACTGCTGGTCAAAAGTATGGAATAACTTTCTGGTTTCTACCTGTAGCCAATCCTCTTAATTCGAAATTACTATTACAATAATGTGATACTATATAGGAATTCTTTGTACTATGCAATGAGATATTAGTAGCATTATCTTATATTTTCTTATATCTTTTACAAAATTCTAGATTTGTTTTTCCTTTTTTTAATTCTTGCATTTCTTGGACAATTTTGGTACGAGAAATTTTTTCGCATTTTCAATAGAAAAACAATATAGTACTTGTATAGTACTTGTAAACCATATGTATACAGTGTAGCGACATTAAATGTTACACAAGGGCTGTTTCTATGTCCTCCGCGCACGTGGTGCATGGCATAAGGGGTGGAGAAGAAGCGCTAGCCGGGGCAATTCCTTTCAGAATGGTAATAGGGGCTCAGGTGGCAAAGGTGATCCGACCGTGCTTATTATGTCGATATATCCTGTTCGAAGTACCACCGGAGAACAATAATATCTTAACGATATAGAGCCACATAGTTTTATCAATCCGTGCATCGTTTTGTCCTTTTTCTCTCACTTAACAGTCTATTAATTGAGAAGCATTGTTCGCGACAATGAATCGAATATTAGTAAAGAAATAAAAAAAATTGTCCATTTGAAACGTTGAAACGTCGAAGCTACGTGGTAAATCACAATTATTGGAATTATATCGATTTGTTGGCGCAAAATGAACGCATACATTTTCCAGAATTTCAGATTGCACGATTTCAAAAACCACGCCCAGAAATTCGCAACCTTTGACTCAAAACAAAACATCCCAACTACCCCAGACCCAACCCCCTAAATCCTCAGTCGCTCAATCCTCCACTACGACCCGACTATCGCCATCCGCCAACCAGTTAATAAACGCAGCAAGAGAACCTGTACCGCTTACGTTGCGTCATTTTATTCCTCCGTAATGAGCAGTGTTGGCGTAGAGAAGCCATGTATTAAAGAAACGAAGGAGCCTCGATGTTTTTACTCGAGTAGCGTAGCCGGTGCTCGAGAGCTGAAGAAAGACAGAGAAAGAGAGAGACAGAAAGAGAAAGAAAGAGAGGAGAGCCATCGAGGCATCTCCCTTGGGAGTTGGTGGCCTCCTCGGGGATACAACCTCGTTCCAAGCTCCTCCAAGCCGGTTTTACCTTGGAGTATAAAGCGGGCGCAAGTACACTTGGCGAAAGGTAAGCTGAAATAATAATCGGCCGGTACAGGGAGGAACGGATAAAACTCGGATCTCGCTTCTCCTCGGGGAGGAAGAGCGGCGTTGAGCTGCGCGGAAAAGGAACGAATCTTTCTGGTGCTATAGCTCGAGCTTACGTAACAACGGGCCACGAAATTTTATGGGGTCGAAGATTGCTAGGTGGAACCGTTGAGCGAGATTATACGAGGCTTCTTGATCTTTGCGCGTTGCTGCCGATGGAGGTGTTAAAGGGTTGCATAGGTGGTTGATAATGAAATTTCTTGTTTAGGGGAAGGCTCGGAGATGAGGTGGGGGTGTACAGGGTTGTGGTTGAGTTAGTGGTGGTTGTAAGTGGTTGATAGGTCAGGATTTTCTGGAAGAATTTTATTTTTCGGTCTGGAAATCGATCTTGGTGTAGAAAATATTTTTTATCGTCAAAAATCAGGTATTTCCTTCCCTTTTTCTGTTTCTCTCGTTTTCCTGAGCTCTAAACCGCTCTAATCTTTCACCCGAGTCTGCGTCATAAGTGCTTCTTCGATATTTAATAATTCCTAAAAAATACGTCCTGGATGATAACTGCTCGACGCAGAATACACAATTAGCGATCGGAATATCGAATCTTTCCATAGAATATGTAAATTGTGTATACATCCTGGTACGTATCATCTGTGTATTGTAATTATCCTGGGAATATTGGGTCGATTTCATTCTGAGGATCGTTTGTTCGAAAGGACGGGGTGAGTTAACGCCTTGCAGTGCCAACAGCAAAAAAATTCCAGGGGTTGTTTTTGTTAGTTTTTTTTTCTCATGGAAAAAGGGTTGCTAGTGAAACCCGCTGGGTCTCGATCATTCGAACTACACGCTTACATCGGTCTTTCTTTATTTAGTTTCCTTTCTTTTCGAGTCTCTTTTCGACAGACCAGATGCAGCTAATTAGGAATTAACCACGTGCACACGCTATTGGTTAACAAAAAGATGGATTGAATAGGTGTTGAGTCTTTTAGACGATTTTATTTCCTGAAGGGAAAAGGAAATTGTTTGGAAACGATGGAGGGAACTGGGAAATAGGGGTTGCTGATTTTCGTAGCACAATTAATCGATCTCGTTACATGGAAGAAATTCAGCATTCACGGATTACAAGAAATAAAAAAAGGAGTACTCTACGCTTCCATAATTTTTTTTTAAATCCTTTAATTAATGGAACAACAACGTTCGTAATTTTGTTTTCTATTTATTCTGAATGCTTTTGAAGGAACAAAGGTAGGATTTTATCCGTGAAAGCATGTATCCATATTTATCAGTATTATTTAACAGACAGGGAAGACACGGCTTCCCGAACAGCTTTCGAATAATCTTCCTACCGCCCTCTCACTTTTCGTCACCCACCATCAGATCGTAGGACCTTCTACCTTCTCCCACTGGGAGAGCCGAGATCCCCCATTTTCTTAATGTCAGAGATTTCAATTCGTCACGAACACCGGCTGAAAGTCGTTTTCGTTCAACGATTTTTAGGGTGCATCCCTGGCTGACTATTCAAATCTGATACTACTTACTAACTATATGGTTACTCGTATGCTTTTAATAGGCGGAATCATTTTTTTCCCAATGTCTCTGTTATTATTTCTTCTTCGATTTCTCCATTTCGTTGAAACAGTAGCTTTTCTTTTTTGTTTTATGCGTCTTTTTTTTCAATTAACTTACACAATCCAGAATTTATTCCACTCCTGAAAGCATTTCAAAATGATTTAATCTGTTGATGCCGGATTATACTTCTGTGCAGAGTACCATAAATTACTTATCTAATACGTTTCGTAGCTTACAATAAAAAATAAAAATCATGAAACATTACACAAAACATTATTCGATTCATACTAACCGAAGTACAGATTGAAATATTTTTATCAGTCGCACAATTCAGACTGAATTTGAACGTTATGCGTAATTTTTGTCTTATCTATCCCCGGTGTCAAGAGATTAATAAACATTAAAGCATTTTATACTCTACAATTATCCAAAAAATTCCTTAAAATTTATCTATTTATAAAAACAAACCCCATAAACTTTTCTTCCCTGTAATTCCACCAAATCCATCATACCATGCATTCGAATACACAAACACCCCCTTGCACAACCCGCGCGATCGATAAATAAATTTATCATTAACCCACCTCAACGGTAAAACCCACCTCCCAAAAAAACCAAAAATAAACTTTACTAAAACGAGACCAGTAAACGAGTGAAAAAAAACGAGTGAGATAGAGCGAGAGAGACAGAGAGTTCTCCATTTTCCCGTGGGAAGCTGGAAAGTCCTGTAGTTGGTACATCCACACGACGTAGGATCCAAGAGGTGCAGGAGGAACAGGACACGGAGGTAAAGAGGGCGCTCAGGGAGGAGGAAGGTGGGACGAGGAGGGACGTGGAGGGACGAGGAGGGGGTGGAGAGTGCGCGAGGGGAGTTGGGCGAGGGTATATTATGGGGAATGCCAGGGGAATCCCGAGGGACCAGCAGAGCAGCCCAGTGCGCGTGCGTCGAGCTGATTAGTTCTCCCTCTTCCCTCTTCCTCCTCATCCTCCTCATCCTTCTCTTTCTCCACCCTCTTCCTCTTTCTCCTCCTCGCCTCTCTTTCGCGTTCCCGGAGTGCTAGCAGCGCCAGAGGAGAGCACAGAGTCTCGTGGGATCTGGCCCCGCTGCCTCTTCGCACTTTCCACCCTCCTCCACCTCCGCCACCCCCTTTCAACCACCCTGCGAACTCGTCGCTCTCTTTTCTTCCTAGTTTCGGTGTACTTTAACTTTTTTTCTTCGTTCCTCTCTTGGCTGGCTTCGCTTTGGCTCTTCTTGTGTGTTGTCCTGTTTTCTTTATTGAGTAGTTCTTTTTCTTTTTTTTTTTTCTCGAGTTTTCAAGGGGGTTGGTCGGGAGTTTTGAAGTTCTTGAAGCGTTCCGTTGAGTTGTTGAATTTTTGGTGAAGCTCGAGGCTGTTGAAGTTGCTCGCGAATGTGTAATTACTTTAATACCGTGTGTAGGACGATTATAATTATGATGACAAGTCGATGACAACAAATTGAAATGGTTGCAGAGGGTTAATTATTTTTTATAAACGTCTCTGAAGTCTTTTTTAACATTATCCGTAACTTTCGTCGTGGAAAAAGACTTGGACGTTCGTTTAAAAAAATAGAAGACGATCTTGAAACATTGAAAAACATATACGGTGCACCGTGTGACATCTCCTTCGAAGATAGGCCAAGTAAAATNTCGTGGGATCTGGCCCCGCTGCCTCTTCGCACTTTCCACCCTCCTCCACCTCCGCCACCCCCTTTCAACCACCCTGCGAACTCGTCGCTCTCTTTTCTTCCTAGTTTCGGTGTACTTTAACTTTTTTTCTTCGTTCCTCTCTTGGCTGGCTTCGCTTTGGCTCTTCTTGTGTGTTGTCCTGTTTTCTTTATTGAGTAGTTCTTTTTCTTTTTTTTTTTTTCTCGAGTTTTCAAGGGGGTTGGTCGGGAGTTTTGAAGTTCTTGAAGCGTTCCGTTGAGTTGTTGAATTTTTGGTGAAGCTCGAGGCTGTTGAAGTTGCTCGCGAATGTGTAATTACTTTAATACCGTGTGTAGGACGATTATAATTATGATGACAAGTCGATGACAACAAATTGAAATGGTTGCAGAGGGTTAATTATTTTTTATAAACGTCTCCGAAGTCTTTTTTAACATTATCCGTAACTTTCGTCGTGGAAAAAGACTTGGACGTTCGTTTAAAAAAATAGAAGACGATCTTGAAACATTGAAAAACATATACGGTGCACCGTGTGACATCTCCTTCGAAGATAGGCCAAGTAAAATTAATAGAATTCGCCGTTTGATTCCTCGAGGACATTATTTATCAGCCGGTGGATCCCTGGCGAGAGGAACATTTCGAGTCACGAACCGCGGTTGTTCTCGAATGGCTCTTGATCAAGAGCAAGGAAAACGGCTTTAGGTACAATGGCACTTTCTCGGTGCGACTGTACTCGCCGATATAAGGCTGTCCCAGGTGACGAGCTGCCTCGGGCCGTGGCACAGCTCTACGTATCCCTTGGGACCGACTCTAGGTTTCTCCTTTTCTCTCCCTTCCTTTCGTTGCTGCTGCTGCTGCTGCTGCTGCTGCTGCTCTTCCGATCCCTGTCTCTCTGTTCCTCTCTCGTTCTTTCTTTCTCTGTCTCTCCCTCTCTCCTTTCCTTACGCTCGTACCGAGGGGATCGGTGAACGTGCACGAATAAACGCACACGTGGAGTATGCACGATACACGAACGTTTTACACACGCGATACGAATGCACCTGTGTCAGGAATGGGCTCAAAACGCCTCGAATCGCTTCTGTGTGTTGTGATGAATTTTTTAAATTAGGGGGAGATTGGTTGGAACTAGGTGTTGGTTTATGTGGAATCGGGGTACCAAGTTTGCGAGGAATTATTGAGCGTGGTTTGAAATTTTTATGAAATCCAATTATCTCGAATATCGTCAGAAATTCAAAATTAGTACGTACAGAATTAATTTATTTCGTGTATCGCTACGAATCTGTCGAGTTGCGTGAAAAAATAAAAATTAGGAATTAAATTTCTTCAGTGTCGTGGTTGTTATTTTTCTCTGGTGAATAGCTTTTAGTACTTTGCAAAGGTTGTTCGGTCCTTGTTAAAAAAACATTTCCGAGGGAAAAGATTGAATTCCTGTTGCTTCGTATCAAACCAGCACAGCGAGTCTGATCTTGACTTACTCGTTCTACTTCAGCCAGAGTGCGCTACTCTGCATGAATGTGATGCTCACAAAACTTATCAACATTGACTCCCATTTCATTCAAACATGACTCTAAATTTGCGATTAAAATTCTATCTACAATTTCACGATAAACAAGTTCTAATTTGAAACTATTTACACCGTCTCAACAGAATTATCCTTTTCGAATTTCTAATTAAAATTCTATCCATAACTTTGGAAGGCAAAAAGAAAAAAAATCCTAATGTAAAGTCTAACAGAGCCATAAATACCTGCACCTAAACGTTCACAGAATCGTGCAGATATGAGCAATCTGCAGGTGAAAGAATTCACAGAGGTGCCTCTGTTTTCCACGTAAAAGTTGCACGAACATAGAACCATGTTCTGTGAGATCGTACGAACGCACAAACTTCGTCACAATGCTATTGGCACAAAAGCGTAGAAACGCGTTTGTGAATTAATCGGACACATTCGAAATTCTAATTGCGAGGATCCACAAACGTGACACCGTATCTATGATTTCGCATGCACTCCGAATTATACCTAGAACATTATACGAACCAAAATTCGTCCATGTGCACGATCGTATCAGCCTAAAAACATAAACCTGGAATAGTGATCGTAAATTTTCACTTCTAACAACACCTAGTTACGCAACGATGCAATGTTGCTTCGCATACTCATTGGATTTTATTAACTTGTAAATTGGATCGTTTCTTGTTCATCGTATAATATCTTGAAATTTCAAGTTGATTATTTTTTAATTCAGAAAATACTCGCTTTTCCATAACGATTACATTTTATTGGCCATCATACACAGAAACATTACAAGAGGGTTTACCTAACTCGTTCGCAGCGAACGATCTCGCATAAATACACATACTTGCGCGTAAAATACGCCTGCGTTGCGGAGAAACATTCTGGTTCCCGTTGTAAATCAACTCTTGCGTTATTCGAATAGTTTCCACGTGTAAGCCGGGAAAAATGCTTGGCGCAAAAATTGCATGCTTTTTTAATCTTCGCATCCCGGCGTAATTATTTTCTTCATCGTCAGACACGTATTTCGCTTTCGTAATTACACCCCTTACCAACGTTACGAACGTTGATATTCCTTTTTTTTTTTTAATTGTTTTTTTTTTTTTTTAAAAACCCTATTTCACATTTCTTTTTTTAACTTTAAATTTTTATTTTTTTTTTTTTTTTATCAGAAACCCTATGTCACATTGCTTTGTGTAACTTGAAATTTTGATTGTTATTTTCGTGTGCTTGATTTATAGATCGCATGATACTTTAGATATTTCGGTATCAACATGTTAATCAAACCCTAATTGTTCGCGTGGTGGCGTGGTTCTGTTGTTTGTAGCTTAAATTCGAAAATAGTATTGAAAAATTAACGGTAATAATAGCTCGTACGTATCAATGTATTATCATGGTGAACGTGTCTTGAATGGGTGGCCAAATACTTACGAGCGTAGATCAAAGTTAAATTGTCTGTTTGATCTCTGATTTCTAATGCACTTTGGCCCCCTGGTTTCTCCCACATTTGCGTTTCGATGCATGTGCCACGACACACCATAGCGTGGAACAACTAGCCACTGTAGTATAGTGACTATACTATGAAAATATGATACGGTCTCGAGCGACTAGACCTTGCCGTTCCGTCATTATAAACTCGCTCTCCTGGCACCGCTATTCCCCGCTCATATCTAATACGATTGTACTCGCGGTGGTAAACTCGTGCTACTGCAACTGCTACTGCAACTAGACGAAGGTATCGGATCGTTGCATAAGCACCTAATGTTGCATTTTTGTTAGGTGTATCAATAAATAACTATTTTTTTTTTTTTTTTTTTAACCCGTACTACGGTATTTGAGATTTATCTTTTTTTACTCATTACACATATTAATATTCATATGTTACATTAATTCTAATTTATTTTAATTTATTAACTTTTATAATCTTTAGACGAGGCAAATAAAACAGGGGTTGAAAAAATCTAGACGCAATGGTGTGAAAAAATTCCAATTCACTCGGCATTATAGGAAGTTAACTTAGATATCATAAATAGGCATTAATACCCGCCAGTTCTTCAAGCGTTAAGAATCGTACGAATCTCAAATCGATTCCACGAAAGACGAAAGAGGAGAGACGAAGTACCACCTGTTATTCGTGGCGCAAACGAATGAGAAAGCCTCGAGGAAGTTTCCGAGGCTTGTTAATAACTCCAGGGTACCGGTACTCGTTGTCGAGGCGCTTTAGTCTCCGCGGTAAAACTTGGTAACTCGAGGAGATAAAGGTAGCACGAGTCAGTGTCCCGAGGCCATACTAACGATCCTCCTCCTAGATCGCATTCATATCTCACCGTCTCATCTTTTGCTCGGTGATCTCGTCTTTCGAGCTTTGTCAGCCATTGCTAGATAAAAATTGTTCTCTGTCGCGATGTTTGCCGATTTTAGTTTAAAATGTAACCAATTTAACCTTTCGTCTATTATTATCGACGGTGGACGCCAAGATGTAGGAAGTTATTTCTTTATGAAAAAATTAGTAAGCAAACGGGTCAAGCAGGCCATGCGCATTTTATGAAGGCGTTTTCCCCTCGAAGAAACTCCCTCGAACTAAGGGCAATAAACTAATGGAGGCTATACCGACAGGGTCCTCGCAGCCAACGAATAGTCAAAAAGGAGATTCTTCTGTTCGCTTTCATCACAAGCAGACGAAATGTAGAATCGTGTCTTTAGAACGCTCACGTACTTTATTTAAATCCTCTGCATAATTCCTGATTCACCTTGCACAATAATAATTTAAATCTGTTAAGTTTGTGTCGAGTGATCGATTTTAGACCATCGATTCCTCGCTAGCTGCGGAATTTGAGGTTTCCTTAGTGCGTGCATGTTCTTAGTTTACAAATGTAGTGTGTACCAAGTTTCAAAGCATCGCTTCTTCTTTGATTGCTGAATTTTAAGTTTGTTTGATGTTCGAGTGATGATGTGGTAAACATTAATTTTTATAATCTTAGTAAAAGGAATTTAGCGAAGAATAAATTTTCTTTTATAAAAGAGAAAGAATTTAGTACATTTGAAAATAATTTAGCATATTACAAAGTAAAGAATAGGAACTGTTTTTTTTTTCTGCGAAGGAAGGACTAAGACAGAATATTTTTTTAAAGGAACCTTAAAGATTCATTTTCATTTTCGAGTAGCGTCAGTGAAACAATATGAGAGACACGGCATAAAGTTCGTTCGGATGTGGAGTAAGAAATTGTATTCTGGTGTCGATGATGTTCCAGAATACGATATTAAGCTGCTATCGAAATGTGACGAAGCTAGGACATAGTATCTAGGGAATGGAGGGCCGGCAGCACGAGCCAACTTAACTTTCGTACGAGCATATACGTATCAGGTGCTCCACTAACTTTATGCTAATCTTTCTCTCCTTGGGTTGTAACGCCATTTCGCCAGAGCTGCACGCTACGTGGAATCCTTCCGAGTCTTTTCACTATACTTCACCTTTCATAGATAGATAATTAACAAAAGCGAACAATTTCTCTTGCATAGAAAGCTTAGGAATTTGAAAAGTTTTCTCGATAAGAAAATTGCAAGTTTAAAATATAGTATTCAAAGCGTAAGATTTCCTCCAATTATTACATTCTCAAGAAATTGAGACATTACAAATTAAAATTCGCTATAAAAATTAAATCACGATCCAAAGAAACATCTCCAAACGTTTATCTTCTTAATTAACCGAATTTTAGTGCAACTCCATTTCGTTTGCTTCGAACAAACAGGAGACAATTCTACCGTCATTAGATTCACGGTTCAATTCGATTTCCTGAAAAACCACCCTAGCACAACGCGGTCCATCGGGAGAGAAAGGGATGGGAAGGGGTGGAAATGGGCGAGGATTTACGCGGCACCCTTCGGAGCACCCTTTAGTTAGGCGAGTGTTACGTCAAAAGGCACGGGTTATCGCAATAATTTCGAGATCGCAGTCACGCTAATTCCTCGACTAATTGGCTACGTCAGGTTGATGTAGATCGTGGAACAGGGAGAACTTACAGCCTCGTGACGTCATGTTTACGATACGCAGGTGTGTGCGCCGCTTTATGGTTCATCTCGCCTCGTGAACTATGACCTCGATCGATACCCGTGATACGTTCGACCGTAGCAAATTTCTGGAGGATTGATCTTGCTTTATTTTACAAAAATTTCTCGCGTAACAATCACGACGATCGTTTTCTTGGAATCCATAAGGTTTGAATTTAAATATCGAGAATCGATTAAAAAAAAAAAAGAAGAAGAAGAAAAAAATTGGGTTGGATACAAAATTTTTGGTGTCGCTCGAAGATGGTTTTCTTAGGGAAAGATTAAAGCGTTAGTCGAAACAAGATTTGGTTACTTGAAACGCGGACAGGGACCAAGAAGTTGCGGAAAACCTTGAAAGATTTGATATAGGCAGAGGAATTTGAATGCGGAACTTCGGGAGGGAGCTCCCTGTTCCTTGCTGAATATTTAGCAGCACTCGTGTCTCAAATAAGTTCTTCAATTTTTGGCGTTTCGTGTTAAATGACCATCGTTACAACTGAAACTGTTCTCTGAAATTGTTAAGATGTTTAATTCCATGCTGTGTCCGAAGTAACTTCTAACAAGAAGGTTGTAAAAAGTGACTTAAGAAGATAAAGGGAGGGACATCTTTTACCATCCTTATCCCGAACAATTCTTCCAGCATTGCCATATTTCATTGTAATTTTTTTACCCTTTCCTGTTCCTTATTATTCCTCGCTATTGCTTGCTACCATTTTCTATTCTTAAGTATCTTTTATTATCCTTTTCTATCTGTTACGATTTTTTTGTTCTTGCTATTATTTTTTTTCTTGCTTTATATATCTTTGCTACCCTGCGACACTCTTCTCCATACTTCGCCCCATCTCACCACTATCTCCCCACTAAATTTCCCATCTTCTTCGAAACTCACCCCCCAAACAAAATAAACTTAAAAATCTTCTTCGTCGCTTACCACCCCGTTCTTCGAAACCAACATAACCCACTTCTTCCCCTGGAATCTACCGAGAGATCGGTTGATTTTTGACAGTCGGAGAGTCAGAACTCGGCCGTTTCGAAAAGTCGTCGCGGCCAAACGTTTCGGGACTGCGGAGACGTCCCAGCAGGGACATCCGGCCAAATTAATTCCTACAGAGGCCACCGGTATTCTATATATCTATATACACATCCACCCACGTACACACCGATTCTAATATACACACATACCAACCACGATCCTGTCTCTCTGTACCGAAGACAGAGAAGGCAAGCAGAAGGCGAGCAGAAGGCAAGGAGAAGGCGATCCTTGTGCGGTGGCGAAGTACAAGGAACAGCCATCTTTCTCGGAAAGAAATTAAACTTTTCCCCGGAGCATACTTTCTCTTTTCCTCTCCTCCGTTCTCTCTTGGTTGGCCTCTTTCTCCGTCTTTTCTTCGCCGTTAGGGAAGGAAGGTCGAAGGATACCAGAGTCGCAGGACATCGTCGGAGGACGCCGAAGGGTGGCTCTTGGGCTAGCCTATTGCTATTGTTTGTCTTGTTCCCGAGGGAAACTGCCTGCCCTTAACAGTGCCATGTGCCGATGACACTGTACCGGGTGTCCCGGGGATATTGGTGGATTTCTACGAACGACTGACCAATCTGGTGTCCGTTCGAAAGGATACTGCGATTTCATTCGGTTCCGTGTGGCCTCTGGTTCCATTTCTTCGATTGTTTCTCGTGTTCGATTATACGGGGACAGTGGGGGTGGTGGTTTTGAAGGAGAGGATGCGTGAGGTCGATTGGGTGACTGGGAGGTTTCAGAGTGGATATTTGGCTTGTTTCTGAGCAGTCGAGGTTGAGAAAGTGTTCGAGATGGGAGATCGAGGTAGATTTAGATCGAATTGTGGTTCTTATTGGATGAAACTTAGATAGGTAGATATGTCGAGTATCATTTTCATAAGTATTATTGTTTATTATTAGTAATTAAATTACAGTCAATAGGAAATACGTAATATTTCATAAAAATATTATTTCTGTTGGAGTAGAACGTGATAAATATTACTTTCGGTAATTAATTTAAGTATTTTAGTAAAAGTTTACCAAGTTGATGAATTTACCAATATTTTATTTCTCATTCTCTTAACAAAAAAAAAAAAGAAAAAATTCTGAAGATCTTACCGCGATAATAATTTCTTGTTAATTTAAATTTCAATTAACAGTCAGCTAGAAAGTATCACAATGTAAGTACGTCCCCTTCCAATTGTATAATAGTCAATTTANCGTAATATTTCATAAAAATATTATTTCTGTTGGAGTAGAACGTGATAAATATTACTTTCGGTAATTAATTTAAGTATTTTAGTAAAAGTTTACCAAGTTGATGAATTTACCAATATTTTATTTCTCATTCTCTTAACAAAAAAAAAAAGAAAAAATTCTGAAGATCTTACCGCGATAATAATTTCTTGTTAATTTAAATTTCAATTAACAGTCAGCTAGAAAGTATCACAATGTAAGTACGTCCCCTTCCAATTGTATAATAGTCAATTTACTCGATGACAAAATAGAAATTATAAATCATTCAGACAAACCTCGAGTCATGGTCGTTAATAAAATATCTCGTTTCGAAATAATCATAGGTCTCAGTGAAGATTAATAAAATGAGCTGTGGTCGGTCTTAAGTAATTCGAATTTAATGCCAGTCACGAGACGTCCTGGCAATTAAACTTTCTGACATGGCTCGAATCGAAGCCACGAAACTGTCACGCGATATTATAAACCGTACCTATAATCGTGAACTCTAATTTATTATATCTGTTTAATTATATCGGCGAGATAGCGATCAGGAGCTCGTATCCTCGTTTCAGAAAACTTCTGTCACGTGGATTATAGTTGGAAACATGGTCGAAATGCAATTCGACCGATGGTTACGTTGGAGTCGACTTTTTGTGAATAATTTATATCTCGTTTAATATTTATCGCGCGATTCTTGTAATTAAACGAGAACCTCCTTGGTAGATATCCGTGGATCTTCCATTCTTAATTTTTTCAAACCCTGTTCACAACCAACAATTTCTTACAAACACGCATCACTCGCAGCTTCTCAAAATAAGACAATATCGTCCCAGAAAAATACAGGTCGAGGTCCATCCTAAACCTCTGTCCTTCGAAATGCATAATTAAAACGCTTTGCCGTGGTTCGCGAAAGAAAATTGACGGTGCCCTCGCGCGAAATCCAATTTGGGTCGAATGAGAACCACCAGGATGAGAGCCACTGACGTGTTCCCACGGGACCACTGGGAGCAGTGGGAAGCCTCTGTACCCGTGCTGGGGCTATAGCCGGCTACGCCACGGAGGGGGACTCCCCAAGGAGGTAATTACCCTCCCTACGTTTCGCCCAACCACCCACAAGCCATCGCAACTTCAACTCCTGTCGGAGTTACATGCTAATACAAAACCAAAACCGGTTCCCAACAGCTTTGAGAGCCACCGAAATTTATACGTGCTCGCGCAAAAGACAATCGTGACTATTTGGATTGGAAACGGCTTACCTTTAATTTTCGCAGGGTGGAAAAGCGTTTTATTTTTCTACTTCTAAGGAAATCATTAGGGGGTGGATGATTGCGTATTGTGAACTAGCGAGGTCGGAGGAAACTTTGAGATTCTTTACAGGAATTTTCTAGGTTTCGAAAGATTGCGTTTTTAACCCTGTTACGGTCTTCGAGCTTCTTTCCTATCCGATCGTCCCTTTGAAAAAAGATTTCCATGTTTCGATGACAGTCCTGTTATTTCGATACCTGTTAGATTAATAAGTGTACGATTTAATTGGTATCACCATTAATCATAAGCAAAAAGAAAACACCAACTTGAAAAAAAATGAGTTCCTTTTTATTAATTTTGAATTTTGTCCATGAGAAAGATTCTGGTTGAGAAATAACCCAGTTAATGAATAAAAAAAAATAAATCAAAGGGATACGAACGAAGCTGTTTCCATCCGGATCATTTTTACCGGAACCACGAGCGTGTCTCGTTATAACGTAATGGGAAATCTAAAATTCCACCAAGTGAAATGTTGTTTTTTTTTTTTTTCATTTTTTATTTTGACTCCTCTCCCGTTCACGTAGTATATTTCGGTGGCAACGACAAACTGATTACCAACAGTGTCCCAAGCGCGGCCTTGGAACTCCCAAAAGTCATACTCGTAAAAAAAGACTATTGTACACCGCGGACTTCCGGGTTATTTATACGAGTTATCTCTTCTCTGAAACCACGAACTGTGCCGCTATAACGTTTCGCGCCGCCATGACTTATGAGCAATGATAATTCCACCAGCTTGAGTCTGCGCCTTCTCTTGGCCACTTACTCCTATAATTCTCCCTTGCTCATCCTTATCAATGAATTATTTCCTGGTTCGAATAAACAATTAACTTGTTCTCTATCGGTTAGATGAAAAGATCGTCGGAAGTGTCCTCGCGGAACTTCTTGTCGCAGAATTTGTCCAGTACTTGAGATATCTTGTTGCTTTCGGTTGGCGAACGAGTCAGGATTTGAAGAAATAATTCGTGCTAATTGTCGAGACTTCGTGGTTGGTTCATCGAGTAATCGGTTCTAAAGTAAAACTAGACTTTAATGTATATTTTTATTGCATATAAGCTCAGTGATTTATTCACAATATTCTGCCACACAAAAAATCCTTTAACATAATTTTCACTTAAAAAAATAATAACAATAATTCCAACCAATATGCATCCTCAACGTCACATGTATAACGAAAAATCATCCCTTAGATACGCAAAATAAATCAATAAAAATTCTTTAAAAATTTCTCCACGCTTATCTCGCGATTTCTTTCATGATCGATACACCTGTAACAAAAAACCCCGATCAGAGCCGCGGAGGGGGAGTAGCGGTGGTTGTTTCGACACAAGTTACGCTTAAAGTTGCGCATATTCCGGTGGGAAATTTGAATTTTGGCCAGTTTTCCTCGACCAGCTGGCCCAAGGTGGTTCGGTCTCCTATGCGCAGGAATGGGCTATGGGAGCCAATATCACCGGGGTATGGCTCCCATGGGACAGCCACGGCTCTTTTCCACCCTTTCTCGTATTATACGCATCCGTGTAGCAGAAGGGGTCGTACACTGTTACCGTGGCCCCGTGTATCTAAGTTCGTTCTGCTCGATCGCTTGAAATCCCATGAAATTTCAATGTGGACCCCTATTAGGCTACTCGCTGGCTGAAATTACGCCACTGGATTTCAGGGATACTGGACTGATAAAACGTGGGAGATAAATCGATGAAATCGACCGATTCTAAGTTGTTCGAGATTTTTTTTTTTTTTTTTTTTTTTCGTGGCGTGAGTTGAGAGTTTTTAATTAATTGTGGATATAATTGTATTATATAGGATACAGTTTAATTATCGTAATAGGGGACGAAGAAGTTTTTAATTAAGTTGGATTAACTTATCGAACTTTGCTAATCGATAGATGATTATAAAGTTTGTAAAAAATTAGTCAAATCGTTGGAACGAAAATAGTGTTAATTTAAAGATGAGACTGAGATAAGAAAGAAAGTCGAAGAAATTATCGATTTAAATTGGTAAAATGTTATTTTATATAACTGCCGATAAATTTTGCATTATCACTAAATAACCAATTTGAAATATTCTGTTGCAGAATATTTACAAGAGGGAAGGCCATCGTCAGTCCAAGAACCAGATTTGGAGAACCAGAACAGTCTCGACAGTGGTGAGTCTTAAAGTTACGCTTCATTTTTCTTCTCGTTATCATACGCGTATGTATGTCTTCGCGAAATTTCGATTCGATCGGCGGTACATAAAACATCAGCTCGAAGAAACCGATGCAGAGATTCTTAAGTTGTTCCGTGACCCATAAAAATCTCGGGGATCACGAGAAGATCCTAACAAGCAGTGAAGCTTTCACGATAAAGAGGGTTGTTTCCCTTTCTGTTTCTCGCTCTCGTTTTTCTCGAGTCTAGGGGTGAATTTTTTAAACGGACATCAGGTTCCACGAGGGAAGAATGTGGGGAATGTTTGAGAGAAATTAGGGTTAAGCTGGAAGGTGAAACGGATTAGTAGTTACCAATTTTTTTATTCCTTACTTTTTAGTTTGTAATTATTTAATTTTCAATATTCAGTAGATTTTACAATTTTTTAACGTTCAGTTTTATAATTTTAATTTCAATTCGAACGCTTCGACGTATCGGGATGATTTTTCACTCGAAACTATAAGGTTTTTATCAAGCTCAAGGGACGTCTTGAAAATTTCCTGCAGATTCAGTTTATACGTGCACGAGTTTCCATGAATTCGACATACGCTTACGTAATTCGATTACCGGAGAGTAACAGAGGACCCAGTACGGTTTGACTCGGTTTTACTCGACCAATCTCCCAAGTCCATTACTAGCTGCAGGAATATTGTCACAGACACAATTAACTATTTCATCTGATTGATCTGGAACAGTGATTTGTAAGCGAGAACACGCGGCTTCCCTCGAGTGTTGGGTGTCGTACCAGCCACGCAAATTGCCCGCTTCTTGCGTAAGATAAACGAGAGTAAATAGAATTTCATTTGAATAAAATATATAGAAGATATGGAAACAGAAACGACGGTAACTTGGAAACAAAAGAATTAGTTTTTCGCGACGAATCTACGACCGAAGTTACGTCCACGCGTTGCGGTACACCCTCTACGATATATCTGACGAGAAGCGTGCAAACGGTGGCCGAATCGTAGCCTTTTGGCGAACACACGCATAACGGGAGCCGCCACTAAAGGGACACATTTATGTCTTCCCAGGAGTGCGTTAGCTAGCCGGCTAGCTGCCGCCGGCCAAATTCATCCCCGCTCGGCCTTATTCACGGCTCAGGACACTCCTCCCCCGCAGCAACTTCCCTTCAACGTCGAAACTAAAGCCGAATCTCTGTGCGTCGCTCGGAACGGTAATCGAATCACCGCGGTCGCATCACGATTTCGCTGAAACTCGTTCGTTCGTCGACGTCGAAGCCGCAATTTCGATTACGCCCTCGAGAAGTGCGCCGTGTTTGCTCGGCCGGCAAACAACTCGTCCGTTTTCCGCCACTGCCATCGCCATCGACGCTTCTTCCGTTAAAAACGCGTCCAATTTCGCCTAGTATGGCGGTCGATACCGATTTTCGATTTTGTGCGACGAATTTGTGTCCGGATGCTTATGAGCGGTAGTGTAGGTTGAATAATTTCTGCTACGAGTGAATAAGTACAGAATTTTTTCACTGCGCTTCTCAGAAAGGTATACAGTCGCGATAGTACAATTTTTACGAATACAATAGCTTAATCATACTCTAGTAATTTCTGGGTTAAATCAAATTATCTTCTACCTTCTACCTTCAACAATGATCGATCTACATCCCACTGAACGTTCTCCGCTCGACAACTCTTCCAATCTCTTAGACAGGTTGCATCTTTTCGGTTCTCCAGTCAGTCAGTCACCCGATCCGATTCTCCAACCCCCACCTTTTCTTTTTTTTTTTTTTTTTTTTTTTTATACCCCAGAGACCCATTGCAACTTTAAGCGGCTCGCATTACGAGCGTTCGGCTCGTTTCTCTCGGTTCGGAGATTGCTCGAAGCTGTTCCCTTCTTTCTGCTCTTAATTTAGCCCACCCCTTGGACCGAACAAGTCACCCCCGCTTCTCCCTTGTCCCTCGAGCTACCCTTGGAATTCATTTCAGATGTTTATCCTCGCGATCGACGGATTAACTTACTCGAAACTGCGATCCAACCGTTTCGTTGATCGAAACGTATCCATGAACCGAGGGGCTGGAGGGGTAGCAAAGGGTTAGTTGCTCGTGATTAATCGACCTCTGTGTCTTGCTCGGTTTACAGTTTGGGATAGGGTTGAAACGTGAACGTGGATCGTTTGTCCCTTTTTTCTTTTTCGTTCTTTTCTTGTTTGAGAGGTTAATTGGGTATCTCGTAGGTACTAATTATATTTTGATCGGGTTGATCGATTGGTTTGTTTGGTTTAAGTTCTTCGAGGATAAGAAATATTTGTTATATCGCATTTAAAATCATAATAATACTAATCTTAAGATATACAATTACTTATAAATCAATCATCGTGGTTTATTACTATAATATCATTTATAGTTTTCTACCCTGTAGTCTGCCCTCAATAACTCTTTTAATTTTTTCTTCCTTTTTTTTATTTTCATGGATCTTAATTCGATAAAGCGTAATAAAATAAATATCGGTAGATATATTACAGAATTCTGTTAGTCTAGTCTTTCGATTATGTTCCCTGATTAACTAAGCTGTAATGTCCTCGGTGGACACGTTGAAAATTTAATTCTGGTCCGTCTTTGGACACCGAGAAACCTTGAAGTTTCGAGTCATTTATTATTACCAACGAATAGAGACTATCTTCCCCGTCGTGGACCACCTGAGTGACGAAATGACCTGTCTGATATTGTTATTATAAAATAAATAGGACAATCTATAGGATTGCATAGTCAGGAAATTATATTTTAGGTTTCCAAAGCAATATTTTGCACGATCTTAAGATTAAAATTTAATGTAAACGATTAAGAAAATTCTAGGATTTAAATATTTAGAATTTCGGTATTTTAAGGTCGCAAAATTATAGAGAATTCGAAGAAGGTATTTTAAAAAATTCCGAATTCACAATATTTAGGATTTTTTTTCTATTTCGAGACTCTAATTCATAGAATTAGAATATTTATCTCCAAATTTCCATCTTGGTCTTAACTTTTCCCTCTCTTCTCCAAATTGTGCTCTCAACTTTCATCTTCAGTCACCAAATTTCTCTTCAGTCCTCAACCTCTCAGCTCCTAATCTTCTTACACTCTTCGACACTCGTTTTCATCTCAAACTTTCACCCCGAATCTCACCATCGCCTCGCTTGTGTCTCTTAACCCCTGAAGAAGTCCTCGATTCGCGAATTTCCCAACCTTCCATCACGATCTCAATACCAACCCCTTCGATTCGTCCTAATTGACATCCTTTTCACTCGGTGCCAATCATCAATGCCATCCGAAACCATAGAGCAAAAAGTAAAATGAAAAAACAAGAACCATTAATCTTGAAGAACGCTGCCACATATGTGCGCGTAATTTTTTAAACACATTTCTATTCTTTTTCCAACCTTTTTGCTTTATTTAATAGCTATCGCTTCAAAGTAAATGAAATATAATCACACAAAAAATTGGATAAATTTTTGGATCAACCTGGATTCAAAATAAAGCAACAATTTTCCAAAGAAAAAATAATTCACAGGTCTGTTTCCTCGGAAGACTTTTATTTAAAAATTTGTCAGAATAAAAGAAGCCGCTATAGATACTTACAATATGAATTTCGAATCGGTAAAAAACGATTGATTTCAAAATTGTTTGGTGCAAGTAATAAGAATGATAAAAAAAAATATCGAAAGGGATGAAATTACATACGAAAATTAGTATAAAGGTGAAGAGGGTGGAAATAAAAATTAGAGAGGCGAGGATAAACAAAGAATCAGCGGAGGAGAGTAGCTGGGTGGAAATTATTTTGTCCAGGATCAAATTTGCTGTCCAGGATCGCGGTTGAAGTCGACGGTAATTAGGCAGGACGGACGTGGACATGGACGAGCACTTTAAATGTCCGCCACCCATCGTCCTGCCGCTGTTTAATTCGCTTATTATTTGATAAAGTTCTGACAGCGTCGACTGGACCGATGTCACGAGCCTTACCTGGTTGATCAGCATCTCTGTTAGCGAAAGTTTGACGAATCTGAGCTTCCTCTTTTATATTTTCTTCATATTTTGCGGAAATTTTCGCGGTGACGTTTAGTTTAACGAACCGAGACTCGTTAAATGTATTTTTATTATTTTCGTTAAGAAGCTGGACTTTCTTTTTCAATGTTTCCATCATTTTCTTTTTGGTTTTCTTTGAATTAAAGTTTCAGAGTATTTTTATTCTATTTTATTTTTTATTTCATTTATTATCTTTTTTTTTTCAATTGATGTTAAATAAATATTGCTGTAGAGATAGGTTCAAAAAATGGTTACAGTAGTGGTTTGCGTCTATTGATTTTTTCCTACTGCTACAGGGATTATTGTTTAAGTGTATCGTTTGCAGTGGTGCTAGAATTTTTAAATTCCCGCTATTTACCTCGCGATAAATGAACTTTTCTGTGAACTCTCTTGGTAGTTCTCTGATTTACCGGCCAGCGGTGTAATAGAGCCTGTAGTTTACTGTTTTTCCGTGGCGCTTTGCTCCACCGATCATCATTTTACCTCGTGCGCATTGTTTAAAAATTTTTTTTTAATTCTAATTCTTTAAAACACTGTGCAGACAAAAACAGCTCATTGGATCCCCTTAAATGTTCCAAATTAAAAGATTTTATTATTACTACTATTAATGTTACAATAGTACTATACAATATTCAACAACTTTTAACAAAACAGTATATCATATTAAAAAAAAAAAAAAAAAAAAAGGATTAAAATCACCAAAGAAGGAGCTTAACAATTCTCCAATTTTAATAAACCATTTTCCAAACCTTTCTCTACAATTAATATAACAAAAACTAAAAACCTTTCAGAATCATAGTGCAGTAATACAACAACTGCAACCATCGTTAAAAAAAAAAAAAAAATGCTACAAAACTACAATCATAAAAGTCTCGCACCCATTACGTGTCCAACGCTCCAATCCTCTAATCTTCACGCAGCAAATGAACACCCTTATTCCGTTCACTTCCGTTTACCTCGAACGAACGCGTAGTTTCACAGCTTCCGCCTCTGGTGCTAATAAAATAATAAATACACGTAGAAGGGCAATGGTGTTTCGCACCTGCGATCTAGATGGGTGCCTTCTTCTTCTTTCTCTGTTTTTTTCTTTCTTTTTTTTGTACCCAACCACCCACCACCAGGGCCGCAGCGCCGACTTTACACCCCCTTACAATGCCTTGGCGTACATTACATACAAGCCAGTTATTTCTCCAGGGAGTTTTCTCACGTGAATACCGCGAAAATACGCACAGGGACGCAACACACGCACACGCAGAAAATGTTCGGTAGTACGAGGGCCGTTTTAGCAGAGAATTTCCCTCTCAGGAAAGAGCGGATCCAGAGGGTACAGGCGACCTTAAAAAATATTAATTCTTTATTCGTTTTATATCATATTTTAAAACACTTCAAAAATATTAGATGAGAAAGCGATGCGTGAAGTTTGAAAACGGTAATTTTCGAGAAACCGTGGTTAAATAAATAAAAAAAAAAAAAAAAACGGAACGCTTTTGTGGTTGCCTAAAATTTAATGATCCAAATTACACAGAATAATATTTACTTTTTTATTCTTTTCTTTTTCATAAATAATTTCTTTTACCTAAATATCTCGTCTTGAAGTACTTTTCCACGAGTAGGCTGTCTTCGTTTCCGGGTGAAACGATAACCGGGTCCCTCAAAGACGACGCGATAACGCGAAATCGTCGACGTGGTCTGGTCGACGAAAAGTTTCCGGCACCTTAAGAATTTCTCGCCTCGAACCGGCCCGGGCGAAAGTTTTCGCTTAAATTCCCCTGGGTGCCATGAGAGAGCATCGCTCCCACCATGAGAAGAGAGAGTACAACGTTCCTCCCCAAAGTACAAGACGCCGCGGTACACCACCCACGCACCACCCTCTGTGAACGTTCATCGTTTCAATGGAAGAGCCTGTAAATTGTCGGAAATAATACCACTCGACGATAGAATTTTAATTTTTCTCCATTTTTATTATTTTCAAATTCCTGTGTTATCTACTTGTTAAAACAGAGTACTTCGGTATCGCTTAATTGAAAAGAGGAATAATACATGATTTTCAAAAATAGCAAAAAAAGAAGTAACTTAATTTTCAATTNTTTTCGAGAAACCGTGGTTAAATAAATAAAAAAAAACAAAAAAACGGAACGCTTTTGTGGTTGCCTAAAATTTAATGATCCAAATTACACAGAATAATGTTTACTTTTTTATTCTTTTCTTTTTCATAAATAATTTCTTTTACCTAAATATCTCGTCTTGAAGTACTTTTCCACGAGTAGGCTGTCTTCGTTTCCGGGTGAAACGATAACCGGGTCCCTCAAAGACGACGCGATAACGCGAAATCGTCGACGTGGTCTGGTCGACGAAAAGTTTCCGGCACCTTAAGAATTTCTCGCCTCGAACCGGCCCGGGCGAAAGTTTTCGCTTAAATTCCCCTGGGTGCCATGAGAGAGCATCGCTCCCACCATGAGAAGAGAGAGTACAACGTTCCTCCCCAAAGTACAAGACGCCGCGGTACACCACCCACGCACCACCCTCTGTGAACGTTCATCGTTTCAATGGAAGAGCCTGTAAATTGTCGGAAATAATACCACTCGACGATAGAATTTTAATTTTTCTCCATTTTTATTATTTTCAAATTCCTGTGTTATCTACTTGTTAAAACAGAGTACTTCGGTATCGCTTAATTGAAAAGAGGAATAATACATGATTTTCAAAAATAGCAAAAAAAGAAGTAACTTAATTTTCAATTATCGTATTTTTTCCACGCGGTCTTCATTCGAGGATAGGTGAGTTTAGGGGTGGTTTTCGTTTAAATTGGGAAACAGTGTAATTTCCTACTCTATCTCAGTATTTTCTACCCTTCTCACCCTTTTTTTCTAATTATATACCGTGCATAGCTAGCTATAATTTATTTAGTAATTTTTTTTTTTAAGCAAACTTTTAGTTTTGATATTTCCAGTTTTCTAATTTCAATTTTCTTCCGTCTTTCTTTTTTAAAGTCACGATATACTGCTTTGAATATCGGTGGACCAGTCACTTTGCATTTTGCATGCTCAGAAATGAAGAGTAGAACGGAATGAATTCCAAAAAAGGTGCAATGGAACACGCAACTCCCGCTGGCAACCACTAGTCACGATCCATTAATGTTTTTCATCGTAGTAGCGGGTCATTCATAATCTCGTAGCATACATTATACGTTCGACGATGCGTTAAGAAGAGGCTGGATTTTGCTGGCTCAGTAATTTTAATGCGAATCAAACTTGAAATCCGTGTCTCGTTACGATCATACCATTCGTCGAATCGATATGGTATTTAACCTCGAATCATGCCGTTTTATTCGACCTCTGGCTTCTTCTCCCTTTTCAGAATAATCTCCTTTTTTCTTTATAAATTTTGTATCAATGCTGACCACCGATAAAAATATTTCTATACCTAATATTTCGATGAAGTACCAAGTATAAAATTAAAAAAAAAGAACGAAATAAACGTGTTGAGAGTGTCAATTTCAATGAAAAAAAGGAACGAAATGGTCGTTTGAGCCGGTTGACTCACAATAGCCAGCTTTTTTCATGGTATCTCGAATTGGAAAGCGGCCCAAACGTTTAATGAACACCGTTTCGAACTCGCGAGTCCATCGCGGTACCGCATTGAGTTGGTTGACCCATTTACATTCGATTACTCAGCCGACTTTCTTTTGTTGTGGATCAAAATATAGCCAGTGCACTTTGTTGCAGCGCCAGTGCAACATGGTTGAATGAGCAAACCCCTTTCGTTCGATCCAATTGAAGTAATACCTTTTTCTTTGGGTCCATTTCTTTTTTATTCAGTCCATTTTGTAACAGTGTTTTCAGTCGCGTGAAAGATTTATGCGAACCTTTACCATGGATCTATAAATAATTGGCCACTTTAGGTATCGAATGATAGGTTTGTAAATAAAAAAAATTTTGTTTAGTTTGAGAAAAAAAATTATATTTTAAAGTACCCTAAAAACTGAATAAAAAATAAAATAAAAAAATAAAATAATCGACAGAGATTATAAGTATTTTAACCACGTGATTATTAAATTACAGAAGGACCTGTCTTTCGTGAGTGAAACACGCGTTATTTACACGACCATGGCGATTGCGACAAAGTAGTATAGTATCCATGCAGCGGCTCGCTTACGAATGCAAATGGGCTAAATTAATCCTAGCCAGCCTGAGTGCTAGGTAATCATCATTAGCCGGGATTATTGTTTTCCCGTCCCGTACGTTCCTAGTCTCGGATATTCTGGCTGTGAAATCGTAATACATGGTCAAAGGAGGGAAGCTTCGATGAAACCATTATGGAAACCTACACTGGTTCGATCTTTGGTACTTTGCAAGCTCTTCTGGTAATTGAACTTCGTTTCTATTTATTATAAAGGAATTTTAGGAAATTTTAGGCAATTTTAGGGAATTAGGTAACTCGTCGGAATANTTATTAAATTACAGAAGGACCTGTCTTTCGTGAGTGAAACACGCGTTATTTACACGACCATGGCGATTGCGACAAAGTAGTATAGTATCCATGCAGCGGCTCGCTTACGAATGCAAATGGGCTAAATTAATCCTAGCCAGCCTGAGTGCTAGGTAATCATCATTAGCCGGGATTATTGTTTTCCCGTCCCGTACGTTCCTAGTCTCGGATATTCTGGCTGTGAAATCGTAATACATGGTCAAAGGAGGGAAGCTTCGATGAAACCATTATGGAAACCTACACTGGTTCGATCTTTGGTACTTTGCAAGCTCTTCTGGTAATTGAACTTCGTTTCTATTTATTATAAAGGAATTTTAGGAAATTTTAGGCAATTTTAGGGAATTAGGTAACTCGTCGGAATAGAAAGGATTGGTTTTGAAATTGGGTTAGTGTTGTATTATTTTTAATTAAATTAAACTTTTTTTTTTAACATAGACGAACTGAATTATGTTTTTTTCTTGTAACAATTTTGTAAAAGATGTTCTTGTGAAATTACCTAAGGAAATAAGAGATAGATCCTACGATCTATTTTACAGCATTATGCTAAACGCGAGAGCGATTTCTCCTCGGATCTTATATGTCACGCATGTTAAACACACCACCTTGTGCATTCGTATCTCGTCTAGATATGCCTGAATAAAATTAAACAAACCTTGCCCCAGTTTTCTGATCCAATTGTTCGATGAATCGTGACACCTGGTGTTGTATGAATAATTTTATTAATTTTCGCAGTCGCTTTTTATGCCAACGGCTTCGCCACGCAGAAAGCACCGGTTCTTTTTTTTTTTTTAATTACCGAAGTTAAGCTGCGTTGGGCACGGTTAGTTGCTTAGATTATTGTCTAAGAACTCCGTGTGCTGTTGGCATTAACTCTTTTGAGGACTAGCTTCGCTGCGTATCGACCCAAAAAAATTATAATATTTAAACAGAATGATTCTAACTAATTTTAAATAATATTTTCAATTACAACGTCTCGATTCTTCAACCTACCACTAGAAACAAACCTCACAACTTGTCAGATCTACCAAAAAGCTCCCAATGGAAGCCAATAGCGATCCCTCTTTCGTTTCTACGCACATTTAACTCGAATCAACCCTCGATCTTTCGTCCAGATTCCGGATCTCGGTCCAGCAAACTGCCTGGCGAGGAAACGAGCGGTAGAATTCTTAATTTCAGCGTATGTGGCGTCATTGAAAGCGGGTGAGTCGGCTTGTACGCGACGGAGAAGAGCGCGACGCATGTCGCGGCAAGTGAAATACAAAACGGAGAGCCGCGGAGAGACGGACGGATGTATACCACGTACAGGAATCTCTTGTGCGATAAAATCTGCCGACCTACACCTCGGCCGCTTCAGAGAAGGCCGCGGGAACGTACACGAGGCCTGTACGCCTCGTGTCTCGTGATATTGAAGCAAATAGATGGGCAAGCCTCGACTCGTGCTGCCCCTGATTGTTGGTATCGATCGAAGATCGATGGTGTCGATAAGGGATGAAATTAGAGCCTTGGTAGTCGATGAGGTGATTCGAGGCTGGTTTGCTGAAAGTTTTATCGCAGAGAATTATGAAAGAAGGGTGTTAGAACTTTTCTGGTTTTTAGAAATTTAAGGGTGGTTTGTTGAAAATTTTATTAAAGGATCTTCAAGTACTTTGGTTTGGTTTTGGATTTTAATTAATTTCTAAACATCTAAGGGTAGTTCAGAGGATGGTTTTGGAGTTTTTATGGTTGTTAGAAATTTAAGGGTTGTTTGTTAGAAATTTTATTGTATTTCATTTCGGGACGTAAAAATAGTGTTAAAAATTTGTTCCCGAGGTTGCAAAATGAATATATATTCGCGAGTGTCTATTTCAAATTAAAATTCCACGGAGTTAATACCCGGAGCGTATTGCGAAGCGTTTAAGGGACGAGTCGTATAGGTGCGATATAACTTCTCAAGCGGTGTACGCAGAATGTTAGGTATATACATATATATCCCTTTACTATTATCGCGAAAGAAACCGCAAATCTCACCTCAACGGCAATCCTTTCTCTCCGCGAAGAGAATTGCATAGTGTGGGACAGTGTCCTCCTCTTTCCCCTAGCCAGCTCACTTTCGTACGATTACGTGCAATTTTTCATCTACCGGTTTATCCGTTTTCTCCTCTTTTGCCGTGTCGCAACGCTTTCCTTGCTCTTTGTTCACGTTTCTCCAATGGGAAGAAAGTTATCCAAGATCTCAAATACTCAGATTTCTTGTAAAATTATCGAATTTTGTTTTAACTTTCTATTTACAAATAAAAATGATCTAATAATTCCGAAAGATAAGAAAGCAACAAGTCATCTATCAAGAATTACCATAAAATCCACCCCATCGTCGAAGGATAAAGGTCTCGCCTGGAATTCTCATTTAAAAGACTGACTATGTATCCTGTCAATGTCTCGAGCTGAAAAGACGAGAAGCAGTTCGAAAGACCCGAACCTAGACCGCAGCGAGGAATTGGCCGATGGCACCCATTCGATCAGCAAGGGGAGAAGGCATACTAGACACGATGGAGAAGCTATAGGAATGCCACGTGTAACCTTTGTCACGTGAGCTACTGTGGGAGCTAAGTCGAAGCGTAACGTGGGGTATAAATAAAGCCGTATCCAATTAGTATTTGGCCACCGGCTCGGACCAGATAAAATCTTCGCGTTCGACGATCACGAGAACGGATCACTTTCCACTTTGTGCCCACCGGGGACCAGGATGGCCCCTTCGTGCATCTGTTACGTGCGCTGACTCCTCGCATTCCTTGTGCTCTTCGGTATTTAGGGGACATTTCTTTGAATGATTGGTGGAATTTGGATTTCAAAGGGGGCTCTGGATATTTTGAGCTTCCCGAGAGATACTCGAAGACTTCAATTTTAGGAGCAATGATCAGGAGCAATGATCACAAGCTGTGAATGCTTTTCCAAAAATTGCCAATCTTAAAATGTAATTCATTTTACGTTTCGTGGAAAATAATTGAAAAGTCCAATTCCAGATTTTCTTACACGATTATAGTTGGTAAATATTCGGATTTCAAGTTGTACGAAAAATGATCGTATGTACTTACGGTTCCATTACACAATCGATCAATTTACACTCGAAAATGGACCGTCTCTGTCGAAGCGTCTGGGATTCGTACCAAGATCGGAGGCACGCGAATCCTCGAGGTTGTCCTGTGGATTTACAACAGTAGACGAGCATCTCCCCAGGGGAGTGAATCTCGTCGTGGCTCGCGCCGTTTAATTGTCCGGGTCTTAAGCAATTGCGGTTTCAAGCCAGTTGAGACAAGGATCGAAGCAATTTGCCCTTTCGCCGTTGTTCCACGAGCAGACGACCAGATGAAGAGGAAGATGAAGAAAAAGGAGCGTCCTACGTGCGATGCAGCCTCCTATGCATACGCGTGCATGCGTGCATTGCAATAATCGACTCGTACGCCCACGTTTCGACCGCAGAGAAACGCTTATACTTAATTGAATTCGCGTTAAAGGCTCGACGGAGAAACCTTTTGGTCTACGGTATCCTGCTGCTCGTTTTGGAGACCAATGTGTCGATGGATATTGAAGAAGCATGATGCGGATGAGTTTATAAGGTTGAGGAGTTTGGGGGAGGAAGCGAGGCTGAAGCGTGGATGTGGAAACTGATGAAAGGTATATGGATAAATGATTTTAGGATTGCGAAGAATTCGTTGAGAAATTTTTATAATTCGATGAAACATGGTGGAATGGATATAGAAATATTTCTGAGGTCAGAACGAATTTTTTTTTCTTTTTTTTTT
>SMSQ01025889.1:916395-985233 GCA_019453375.1 Ctenoplectra terminalis | reverse complement strand
TTTTTTTTCTAGAATCGACATTGGTTACTTGTCTCGTTCCTATGTGTCTTTGTCACGAATTGATAAATGGCTGTGAACTACTCTTCGATTACTCGTCTTTCGAAGTTCGTATAAAGATGTACAGGAAAGTACAACTATATAAAATAATATGGCAAAAAATAAACTAATTACTAAAGATACTGTTATTAAAAAGTTGACAAAACTGAGATAAACAGGTAAACTTATATTTCTTTTAATATTCTATATCGAATAATTTTCGGTTTTAATTTTTCTATTTTTGTAATTGCCGTTTTATCTAATAATACAGAAAATCTGAGGTAAATATTTCCATTAGAGAACGGTATTCGGTGAACAATTAATCAAAGAACGTCTAATCGATAAGATGGAAGGGAAAGAGAAGAGGCCAAAGATGAACAGGCAAGAGAACAAAATTGAATGGGTTCTGTAAAACGATTTGTAGAGATGCGGGCTATGGAAGGTCTTCCGTGTTCCAGCAAATCGTATTATCCCTGATAATAAAGCAAACCCACCGTTCATGGATGAGGTTACGTTCTTCGTATCGGCCTGGTCGACTTCGTTCTTTTTCTTTTCAGTGTCCGCGGTTTCTCAGTACCCTTAAAGGGAAACTCTTTGCTCGAAAGGTCGATACAGATGCTTGATCCTATCCGAAGAATTATAGGCGCTTTAATGTCTACCGCTGTAACCACTTAGAGTGGCCAGGAGAAAATAAATCGTTGGAGTTGGTGAAATTAAGGTCCAACGTTCACCCTTGTACGATTTCTTTAAAGTGAAAATGTCTGTTCCACCTTTAAGGTTATATTCATTGAGTATCCTGACCTTAAAATTAAATTTTTTATTTAAATTTTGAAACTACAATATCGAGATAAAAAATTTCTTAATTTTAAACATTTTAACGAGAAACCATCCTTGAATCTTCAACAAAAAAAAACTAAATTTTATTTCGTAACAAATAAATATATTTCTCAGCGTATACTTTTATTTTTGCTATAAAATAAAATTTTATTCACAACAGAAAAAATTAATCTGCCACCCTTCATCCACCCTCCAATTTTTAATCACAGCAAACATGATACCTCTGAAACAATAAAAACAATCGAACGGACAGAATACTCTCTACGATGTAAAATATTCAAACAGTTCGATCCGTCGGATCTATCGCGGTGATAATTATATCGAGTATCGAGACAAATTGGAAATCGGCTTAATCCGTCGAGATCCGTGGTGCTGCTTCCTAGAGGCTTTTCTTCCGCGGTAAATATACGGATTTCTAGCTTTCCGCGAAGACACGGTCGCACAACCATCGGTACCCCGGCAATTTCCGGCTCGTATACACCGTCCAAGATTTACTCTGACACGTCGCAATGTTTGCCGATAGACAGCGTCGGATATACACTGGGCTCTCTTCTACGCGAGTGCTCGCCTATGAGACCAGGAAACGTCGATACGACGCCGACAACGACGCCGGCGACAACGCGACGTCTCGACGATCCAACGGAAACACGAGTTCGCGATAAATCAGTGCACTTTACTTCGATTCATTCTCGATCCTATTTGCGGTCGCGTCTCTTACTTCGTGAGACGAACAGTTGTTTAACTTTCTCCTTTCTTGTTGCTATTTCGCTAATTTTTTACATCGGTTTTACGCGTCGCAAAACATTGCGTTCGAATGTATGAATTTTTTTCAAATCATTTCGTACGTTGCTAGATCTTTGGAATAGTTCAGGTTTTTCAGGTATTCTGTCGAGAAACGTTAAGTGTGTATATCTTGTTCGAGTATTTATTTTCTTTAATGTTCTGCATTGCTTGTTTAGATATTTGTTTAAAGAATAAAGAATAAGTGCTCTTCGCGCGGCGTTAAAATTTATTTTCGGTAACGTATTTTAACATACAAATAACCAGGCGAATATATTCCTAATTTGAAAGAAATATGGCATCAATTCTTTCAGAAAGGTGTAATATACACGGTGAGATCTACGGATGGATAATGCTCAGGGCATCGAAAGGGGATCCATCCAGGCGAATAAGGGTGGAGAATGGACAAGAAAAACCGCTCCCATTTGTTTTCACTACCGTCGACAGACAGACGTCCTCAGGGAAGGCGATACGAGCATTTCAATGTTTAACAATTTCTTTGACCAATTCTCTCTTTCCATACACGAAACTCTTTTCTTTTTTGTTGTGCAGCGTTTAACGAAACGTTGTATTTAAGATCATAAGACATTGATTGGTCGAAATTAGCGCTGGTAATATTCGACAGTAAATACGCTTGCCATTTATTGGTGTTCGCCATCGTCTGCTCTCGCTTAATAATTCACTAAGAACCCTTCTTTCTCAACTGTGTCGCACCACTCCACTTTCCCTCGACCGCAACCTAACTAAACAAACGACGTACCAAAAATCAAACAAACTCTCCACCCTGCTAACACACCAACCCTTATCCGTAAACATCCCCAATCTTACCCTCCACGGAACCCTCGGAAAACAGAAAGGGCTGAGAAATTATTCTCCAGTCGCTCTTTTCCCCAAGACAATCCCACGAGGTATCGGCTTCGGAAAATCGTTTACCAATATTCGCGACGATGCTTCGACTGGACCAACAACTGTAGCAGGTTCTGCGCAAAACTCCTTCGACAGGTAGGTCGACCTGCACGTACCATCTTGTTATATCGAAACATTCGCGCGAACAAAATGGTCACGTCAACGTCGTAAACTACACGGGTAGCTCACGGTCTAATTTCCGCGTAGCCTCAACTCGTCCCACGCCCAATGGCCACGTTTCATTTCCTTTTCTATACAAGAAACAGGCTGACCTCGTTTCGGCCGCATTTTCACAGCTCGCCACGATAATGTAGCCGGATCGTCGACGTTAATCCTTTGTCTCGACTGAATGGCTCGAGGCTCGAGGAGCAAACTCGAGTGCCCTCGCGAGAAATCGTTGTTCGAGGCGTCTGACGAGTTTCCGGCAAAGGGTTGGCTTCGGAGATCGCGGAGAACTAGGAGACACCGTGTTTAATGTACTTGTTTATGCGAAGTGGCTCGATAATAAAAGATATTCTCGATGCAAATTCTTGCTGAACTTCGGTCGTCTTAAGAAAAACGCTTGTTCCCGTGGACTCGAAGAGTTACAGGGAAAGTCATTTCGCGGAGATAGAACTGCTTATTAATTTGGAGAAGTTGTTAATTGGCAAAAATACACGGTGTTCCTTTTTCGTGGCGCGAGGTGCAACATTTATGAAGGTTAATTGGAAACGCCGGGTTGCAAGGATATTGCTGGATGAACAGGCTGAGCTTTTTCTCCCTTCTCTCACTCTCTCTCTCTCTCTCTCCCTCCCCCTCTTCAGCCTGGCTTTCGTAATTCTTTGTAAATTCTGCCTTCCATAAATTCCGTAATCACTTTCCTTTGTAAAACTGCTCGACCTGCGCGAAAAGGCGACGCGATATGACGGTTGAGTTCCTTCTTGGTTCCACAGTGAAGCTTTTTTTTTTCCTCCCCTTTTCTCTTTTTCCTTTCTCTCCACGTCGAAAGTCCCAACAAGGTGATTAAAAGCTTCTTAGGCGAAACTTTTAAAACTCCATCTTTCCCCTTTGCCACGGCAAGGAATTCTTTTCAGCGTCCCTACAATATCAGGGACAATAAATTCGTGCCACGAAACAATCGAGCCTTTGATCGTTCTACACGACACGACACGGACAAAGGAGATCGGAGAAAGAACGAAACGCGTGCAAACGATCTTATGTATGCCATCATTGCGACTATGCTACCACTCGTTATATTGCTTTAGATTGTTTCCTGGGCGAGTCGAGGAGCTTGCCGCGGTTTGTGAACGAGATGATGAATTTTATTTGGGTTGCGCGATAATAGTTCAAAGGGTAGTTATAGAAGGAACAAGTAGATGAGCGTAACTGCAATCAAGCAGTTAGTATTATTGTTACTTTTGCAGTGTGTAGGCGCTGTTAAAGTATTATGATGATTGGACGACCACGTTGGGAGCGTGAAATATGAAGTAATCGCTTTTACTAGGTGCGGAGACTAAATTCCTGATTCAAAAATTTAATACTACTACTGCATATTGATGAGATAAAAATCTGAAATCGTATGTATATTAACTCGTATATTTTTTGATACAAGGATAATCAAATTAAAAGCTTTACTTGAATCTGATTAACTTATACCAGAAAACATACAGAATTTAATTTTCACTCAATCTTCAATTTCAAATTAATTTAATCGTATTATTTCATTATCATACAGCCCATAATGAATAAAAAAGAAAAAAAAAGAACGAACAGTTCTACTTTTCACGTGCGAGTGAATTTTCACCAGAGTACCGATAACGTAAGAAAAATATAAGTAGCGTTCTAGGATTAATAAAATTTACCATAAAACCTATTAATAGAATCACACAGGATTACTTCCTTTTCTATACGACCGAAGTAATCCCCTGAAGTGTAGTCACATAATTTATAATCACTCCGTAAAGGCGACGACCGAAGAATTTACACTGAACTCCGGGTCTCTGGGCGCATCAAAGAAATTTCCGAAGTAATTATAAGTACGGTATTGCGCGAAATTACTTTCGACGACGCGATATTCATTACATTGAAAAATAGCGGAGCACCGGCCACAGAGAGAGACAGAAAGGGATCAGGGTGCACGCTCGGGGGATCGAATGATTAATTAAGTTGAGAAGTATCGCGAAATAATGCAAATTTTCTGGGAGCGCGAGCGAATGAAAATTTTTCAATATCGCGAACGCCACCGGCGTCTTTGCGGCAATTTAATCTGGACCATCCAGAGAAGAAGCGCCAGCAGGATGAAACGTGGTTTCAGGAGCCGCGAGAATATGAATGAAACGGTTTCAAGACGACCCGGCAAACGAGCCGTTTTATTACGTCGGAGAGGGAAGGAAAACACATGCAAGTTGTAGCGACAAGAAAATATAAGAATCGTGTGCTATTTTGTAGATGAACAACCTATTCGTCGTCGGAAAAAAATTCTACGAGTGTCAAGATAAAAAGTTACAAAAGAACGAATTATGTCCGCTTCGTTAAGGACCACACTGAAAATTTTAACCGATTGAAACGATAACTGAATTATGCTTCGTATAATTAAATCGTGAACAATTAGTCCAATTTTTAGCCGCAGAATTTTGTAATTTAAAGGTGAATAAAGTATATCGTTCCAGGTATTTTTACTTCGTAACATATCAGCTGCGTTGCGAAGAGAAAGCTGACGTTATAAATAAAATATAGTATTTAAAAACTAACCGAAATTAACCCATATCCACGTAACAATACCAATATTCTTTTCGTGGTGAATTTTTCCGATAAATTCCTCCACATTTATTCTTCAACCGTCCGAACTAGAAATCTCTCGATTTCACGAAAAACCCCTCGATTTAACCCCGAAAAAATTTGCCGGACGAGTTTCCAATTAAATTTCACTCGGCTGCAATTAAAAGCATCGTTGTCGCAGCACCGGTACAAGCCGACGAACAATAAATATCCTCGCGACGACTGCCGGACCCACCGAAAAATTCCATCTCGAACGATCGACCGGTGTAACGTTGCCGTTTATACGCGAACATTTCGCGCATCCAGCCAGCGACAAAAGTGAATGGAGTCGGTGTGTCAAAATAGAAAATAAAAGATATTTACTGGACGAAGGGTGCAGAGGGTGCTTGATAAACTGGAAAAATGCAGCCGGTTGGTACGACGAGTTTGAAAGGGCGGCCGGAGAGGAAGGAAGGGAAAGAAGGGGGTGGTTTCGCCGAAACAACGGGACGGTCATCCCTCAAGCCAGCGAAACCCATCAGCTTCGTGCTTGGCCGGTTTTATCACGGCGCTGTTTATCACCGCTTGCCTAGACAATGCTGTTGTTGTTCCCATTGTGAACCGCACGGGAACATCGTCCTGACCTATATCCCCCACGTCGAATGGTCCCACAGAGAAAATCGACCGCATTCAAAGACATTTTCGATATTTTTCCTGCCAGTCGATAGCGATCGGAAAGAAGGTCAATCTCTCCTTACCAACGATTTTGCGGGTATTGTTTGATTTCGGGGTTGAGCAAATTTGTTCGGTCCGTTGGTGGTATAGATATCCGAGTTGTCCGATTTGTTGCGCGAGAATGGAGATCGATCGATGAGGGTACCGTGTTAATTTTTTATTGATTGATTTATTCATTTTTTAGATATTTCTTGCTATTTTTTTTTTCTTTTTCGTATTTTATATTATCTAAGGTTTGTCTTTCAAAGAGCGTAATCGATTTCAAAATACAAGAATGCTATTGCAATTCTATGGCAAGGTCTGTTTCAACAGTTCTTCCAACAATGACGAACAGAAGAAACAGTCATCTTGATTGGTAATCAAGCAATTCAGGTTAGGGACAAATTCTTTCTCTCTGAATTAACGATGCGGTGCATCTGCTGTTTAGTCGGCAGCAAAAGACACGATGCAAATAAAAGTTCCACGAGAGATCCTATCAGCGAACGTTCATCGCATTACCAAATTCGATTGGTATGAATATTGCACACGCGTCGTCGTTCAACCACCAAAACGACCGCATAAGATCCTCGGAACGTCAATTCTGCTGATTGTATTGCAATTCGATGCAAATGCCCCCTCGCAATCTTACAACCAGTAGCACGTACTATTTCCTCAATAGTATTTCCTGCATCCCGTGATCGTGAGATGAATTGAAAGATGATCGATTTATCGCGAGTTATCGGAATTCGAGACGACATTTTATTATATTACACGTTCTACTCAATACGAGTTACACTAAACGGCAATGGAAGTGCAGCGTTTCATTTTTTTTAGAGAATACAGTCTCTAAATCATTTACACAATCACATACGGAATGTGTAATAATTAAAATAATATTTCACACGTCAATATTAATTTTTCATCTTTACTAAATAATTAATCACCATTCGTTGAATCGGTTTACTACAAATTTTTTGAACAGAACATTTTGCGGCTTATTCGCTTGAATATGTATTACCTTATCCTTTTCTAATTTTTCGTAGATTTTTAAGTTACTGACACCCTTTTCGCGAATTATACAATCTTTTTGAATATTTTCAAATCCAGTTATTTCTTTTCGAAAAATTCTATGCCACTCATCTCCCAACGTAAATCGAAGTTCGCGAAACAACAAATAGGAAACAACGTGACCTCGGATCGGTATATTTGTAACACTTGTATCATCCGGTATACATTATGATACAGTAATAAAAAGTGAAGCACGAAGGAGAACGATCGGTAAAAGCTTTTATCCATTTCGATTTCACTTTCTCGTACACACAGTATTTTCTTCGTAAGTAACCGAACGACGTTGCAATTTATTCCGAAGCGGTGAAAAGCGTTTGCTGTTCGGAAAGAATTATTGTAAACGACGGAAAAGGGGGATTTTCTATGAAACCGCACGCGTACGTTTACACGGTATTACGCGACTGAAAAGTCGTTCGCGGGTTCAACGAATTTACGAGGGCAATTTGCGTAAAACGATTTAATGCAAGCGGAAGACTGCAACGATTTCCGGGCTTCCGTGCCGGAAAGATTGCGCGACCGATCGATCGGACGATCGTATCGTAATTCTTTACAACTATGATAACGATAATCGTTGGAAAATACCTGCAACGTGTAACGAGAACCAGTTTCTTGGCCATCGTGGAATATTTTCGTGTTCGATCAGGATTTTTGCGATCGTTCTCGGTCGTATCGTCATTTCTTTCTTTAGAGCCTTTGAAGAAACTGTTCGAAGAGTATAGTAGTTTCCACTTTTATGGATGAATTTATTCGAGGCGTTTAAACTTCCTATTTATTCGTTTTATTTTCTGAATCGACGAGACGTTGTTATCTATTTATTACTGAATAAATGGGAACGTATAAAATTGAAATAAATCGTAATAAACTGAAATATTAAAAAAAAAAAAAAGAAAAAAATGGGTTTTACCTCGAATTGTGGATTTTGCACGCAACTTCATGGTGTAAAAACTCGCGAGAAATTATCGGTCCATTGTACAAATGTTTGCAACATTTCTTGCTCTATTTAAATCAATATTTCAACGTACCAGATATTTTTATATACCGCTTTATTTTAAAAATTTTGTAGACCGATCAAATGGAAATATGAAACGGTAAAATAAATAAGACAAATGCACATATGTTGCTGCTGTGTACAATTGTTGCTTGGTATTTTTTTTTTTTTTTTTTCTACAAATTGTTTAAATAACAGCGATTAATGGCGCACGATTTAACGAAAATTCCATTGCTCCAGAAAAATGATTAACGATGCCATTTACTGTCTCGTTCCAACGAGGATTATTAATTTGTCGGGCCCAAGAAGAATTCTTGGAGGCGACAGAAAGGGAATCTCACGATTTCTCGTGGATTCTTTTCAGCCGCGATTTCATTTTCAACGAGAGAGCTAAGGACTTCGTTAAAGTCAATTCATTAAAGGTTCGATAATTATATGGAGATAAGCCGTTTCGTCGACTGTTACTCGATCAACAAGCCGACGCCATAGAGCAAGATAATCAACGTTGAAAATACACTAATGAAGTGGAAGTTTCAAAATGAACATTTTCATTAATCATCCACTAACTTTGTAAAGAGTTATAAAAACAGAAAAAAAAATTTTAATAAATCGTTCTATCTTTTTAATTTACCTCGTATTAACCGATTAAGAATATATAATTCCCCTTAGAATAATTGAATTCTTCATACCGAAAGCTATTTACTTTCTAATTACCTACAAAGTTTTAAAATACCTTCCCGATTGCAAAAACTCATTTCGACGATACAGTCGATGTAACAATGTAACGCGGATCGGCAACGAGCCCATTTTAACCAACGAGCAGATTCCGAAATCCCATTCCCAATCACAATCGTCCAGGATGCCTTTTTATTTTTCCATTTTCACACGATTCACCCCTTCTGCTTCGCTTCTTGCTCGTTTTTTTCCCTCCCCGATCGTAATCGCCACCCGCGCTATTGAATCGATAATGATCGATTCGCCGTTGAAAAACAACGGGTCGACTAATTGAACGGGGAAAAAAAGTTGGGTGGCGTCGTTGGGGAAGCTCGGGAAAGAAAAAGCGGCGACGACGAGGAAAGTGAGAGGCGCGTCGAAAGGGAAACGTGTGCCAGAACCACGGTCACTTAATTGCCACCTCGAGAAACTAATAAAAAGTGTCCCGCCACAGGGTGCAAGTATGGGGTGGGGGTGTCGATCGGTGGACGGTCGCTCGGGGCTGCTGCCACTCTCCAAAGCGCGCGCTCTCCGACGAACAATGCAATGCTTTTTAGTCGTAGCCAGTGAGAACCGCCGCTGGATATCGGGAAACATTCGAGCAACAGGGATGGAATGGAAGTTGCTAACACCGGATTTTCGATATCGCGACCACCACCCTTTATTACCACTCGCGATCTTGGCCCCCGTATTCTCCTCGTTTGTCGATTAACGCGACTTTCCGGGATTTTTGCTGGTGCTCGACAAGCTAATCCATATTTCAACCCCTTGGTGCTTAGCAGAGTTTTATAACGGGGACGAGATTGATTCGAAACCATTTTTTGAAAATAAGATTTTATACAATGAACACGTTACTGCTATGAATTGTGGTGAGAGAGCAAAATATTGTATCACATTTATCATTCAGTTATGAAAAAATTGCGTTATATTTTTTATTACGTTTCAACGGCGACAATTAATAAACCGTTCGTCAATCGATCCAAGTAAATGGAAAAATTCTCGCGTCGTCTTTAATTAATAGGAACGGATTAAAATGGTAGATTTTGAGGCGACGAAACTACTAGGAATGACAGAAAAATCCTGCGTCAAATGACAAACGATTCACGGATTAACTCGAGTGCATCGTAGCAAGATAGATACGGGTAGAGATTTAAACCGAAGGCTGGAGTTTCCGGCATACGTCGACTAGTGGCACAAGATTGCACACTGTATTCACGATAAATCTTGGCCCCCCATACGGTTAAGTTTCGCGCACTGCTCGCGAAATCCTCTTACCGTCTTCTCTATGCCCACCGGCTGCACCCTTTACAAGATTGTAAGCACCTTATGCCTTCTGATTATACATTCGATCGGCGAATATATGGAAGCTGGCTGTGCGTGTTCCACATTGCAGCTGCGTGCATCAGAGTCGCGAGAATTCCTTTGATTTCGAATTCTAACGCGACCCATTCAACCCTCCTCAACAGCTTACAGGCTCTCGGTTTTAAGGGCTAATGATAATTCCACGCGATTGTTTCTTGCAACCACTTTCATCGCACGTTTCTAATTGCATCGAATGATAAATAGTGCATTTATGTATTTTACATACATTTTGGGTTAAGTTTTCTTTAACCTTCGCTAGAAATTAACCCGTAGAGTCAATTTTCGCAAGGATTTTTTTATCAAATAGATGAAACGTGTTCTCAAATCTAAACTGAAATCTATTTTAAAGAAAAATGTATCGTAACTTGCAATAATACAGCTTGTTCGTCTTTAAATTAAACTAACACGAGGATAATATAAAAATTTATATCTTCTTCGTTTCTATTTTTTAATTAACCCAAGCAGCCGTTCCAGTGGATTGAAATATTTGTCCATCAGCGCCAAAGCAACGAGAAATCTATCTGGTTGAATAATACCGAGGTTCATACACGATGCGGCGCGATTTGTCTGGCGAACGCTGCGAGCGAGCCCTTATTCTTTGAAAATGGCGTAGCCAGTGCAGCACGAAATTAAACCAATTTGTCGCGGCCGTAGGACGTCGGTGTGCCAGGAAACCGCCACCCATTTATAGGTTTCTAATTACATTTAAGTCTTACGATTTCTCAGGATTAACGAAGTAAATGCACCTAAATGAGATTACTCGATCGCACGTTCGCGGACAATCTCCAGCTAATTTGAATTTACACTCGACCCTTTGCACTTTTCCCGCCTGTTTCACGCTCGTGATCCGCATGCGGAATTGTGGATGCATCCCCTCTGAAACCTGAGAGCGCGCGCCAATATCCAGCTTCCGACTACGATTCACCGATAATTGCAAATTTTTACGCCCGTGATAGATTTAAAACAATTCAGCGATCGATAAAAATTGAATAATCAATAGTTACAAACGCAAGCTCTCAACTTTGAATACAGAAAGATATGTATGTATTTACTATAATTTTGCTAAAGATATCAATCGATCGAAGATTAAACCAATCTAAACCGCGTTTACGATGAATCTTTTCAGCCGCGTTGCACGAGAATTTGACTTGCTTTGTGTCTTCAATCGAGCGCGGAACAAGAACAAGGTACAAAGAGGGAAGATCGAGCCTCGCGGCGGTTCACTAAATTCGTGGAAATATTTCCGCGTGGCTGCAACAGGATTAAGTGCAAGGATTGAATTACTAAGGCACGGTCTATCTGCTTCTGCAGTGTTTCTTTGAATAACTGATTTCACGCCGGTTGGACGAGAATGGATTTAATGAAGGAAGCGCACTGCTTGCGGAATAATTAACCGCGACCAGGTAGCGTGTCTCGAGGTTCAAGACTGTCCTCTCGGAATTTCCTGTTTCTCGGAGTAATAATAGACGAGAGAATCTCTGGTATTCAATAAAAGCATTTGTACATGGAGTTGCAAATTGTTTACGGTGCAAAATTTATAGCTCCTTGTGTATTTAATTTTCTAAAAGAGAAACCAACGAATAAAGATATAAAATAATATTACAACATACTTTATTATTTCTTTTTGAACTTTAAAAAAAATTTGTTTTAAATAATTATTTTATTTCAATATCAAGATAGTAGTTTTGCTTCAACTGTTTAATAATTCGTTCGATACACGCGTTTGAAGCAGGGTTTCTAAATTTCCGCATGGAATCCGTGAATCGAAGCTGTAACGCGCACGATTCATTCGTTAGAAATCGGAATTGAAATCGGGCCGACTCGATTGGCAGATTCCATGGATTATAATACACAGTCGCGTATTGGTAATTGCGATTCGGCTGATTTGTCTATTGGGCTTCGTTCATCGGTTCGTTGATTCCGAATCAGTTCCAATTACGGGATAAAAAATGTACCGATGCGGTTCGAACGTGTTCCACGATTTACACTGTGCAGCCTGCTAATAATAGTTGATCGTGCTGCCTCTAATTGCAATGATAACTGCAACTTTTCAATATTCTTGTACAATTTGAAATTGTAGACCCTCGATTAAAATTCATTCGTCACATCTGTCCTCTCTTTTATTAAAGTACAAATCCATACTACGTTTGAAATATTTGACTCATTAAGAACAAAATTGCAACGTTTAAAATCGATCAAATAAACCTCAACTACAAAACCTCCGAATTTCTATTTTCCACCTGAATATATAAAAACATTAACTGAGAACCCCAACAATAATTTACAATGTCTCCGCAAAAATTAGTCGATCAAGGAATAAATAAAAATATTTAATTTCTGATATAAAGAAAAAAAAGAAATAAAGACACGATTCGCTCCAATAATCCACAAAATTAGATTATAAAATCCTCCAGCTACAATTTTTTACCCCAACAAACAACCACCCCAATTATGAATAACGATATCCAGGAAAAATGTGACACAATCTCCCCTAAAATCACCAACGACCAAAATCAGCCACCATCCACGGCACGTTGAACGTCTTTGGCCGTCACGAATCGCGCGTGGGCGCGCGGAAATTGTTTGGACGTCTTGACAGGGTGGCGTTCATTTTTTTTCCTCCAGCGTCCCCACAGGCGCCGTCTGTTTTTCAGCCGCTGGAACACCGGTCGACGTAATCCCCGCAACGCAATCCCGTCTCGTTGCGTCAATAATACATCCCCGAAGGACAAGAATCAATGACTGATCGTCCTGCTGATCGAGCCGGCTCGCCCTGCGTCTCGATCGACAAACGATGAAGATTGATTGCGACGCGCGGCTCGCAGGGGCCGCGGCGATACGTCGTTCGCGATTATCGTTTTAGGCAGAGGCCAATAATTCTTACGGTCGTAATCTGCTCCGCGGTAATCCTCTTATCGTTCTTCAGCGCCGTGCTCACCGAGTACGCGGAGTAACGCGATACGCAATTAAGATCGCTTCCTGGGGAAATTCGTTAAATAAAGGAAGGATAGAAATCTCGATTAACCGGCCTCGCCACGGAGAAACTCTCGAGTGTTGGGGAAACGTATTTTTGCCGCTGTATGGGTTGCGCTACGGTACGGTACTAAATACACTGTGTACTGACTGAAACTTTGGAGGCAGTATAAATTCCAAGGAATGGAAGAATTAAAAAAGGAAAAAAGAACGAATAATGGGAATAAGTAAATTTAGAATTGTGTCATCTTAGAAAAATTATTCGATGAAAACGTTATAAAAATACGGGAAACTGGTATTAAGATCTACAGTGTTATAAAAGTTATAATCATTGATCAAAAATTTTGAGTATTTCAAATAACGAAAGATAATACTGTTAACGCTTTCAACATTCGATCATACGACCCTCCGTGGATCCGTGGACCCGTTCTATTAATTTATTGATAAAAACATAATTAACGATCATACGAGTATAATGCACTACCATAAATTGCTGTAACAGCCCTCGTGAAGTTTAACAATGCCATAATACTCGAAGCTCTCGATTCAACTTCCGTGCCGCGGCAAACAATTTCGTTTCCCGGTGTCACCGGATCCGCCACGCGCTCTCAGACGAATGGGGAAACAGTTTTTCTACGTTGTACATTCAATTTCTTCCCATTGTCATCCGAGAGTACGGGGATGAAAGTTCTCTCGGAGGCTGTTACGCCGCGCGAAACGACCCGAATGAATGTTTTATGAATTCGCACGTGCAAGAACCGTCGCCTGCCTCCCTCGGGTGACGTACACCGCGTTTCAAAAGAGAAGACCGAACAGACGCGTAGGAGAAACGCGATACACGGTGGAAGCTTCGCGTTTTGCGACCCGTTTTACCGATGTCGTTAACAATGCATACGAACCTTTCTTATGCAAACTGACGCCGATAAATCGACGGACATTTCGCGCTCGCACACCCCTCTGCTCGACTTTTCCTCCTGTTTTCAAGTGCAAAGTGTCGCGTGTCGTCAGAGCATCTGGAACTCTTTCTCTTTTCCTACCCCTCGAGCGTTTTCAAATGCTTTTTTCATGCCATTTCCGGTGGTTCTTGCTTTACATTCGATCGTATCGCTTGATATTCAACTCTTAACCACCCTTTGATCGTGTTTTTCACAAAGCACTCTTTTCTTCCGATTTGAAACAATTTCAAAGGGAGGGAAAAAAAAAACGTTCAGCTATTTTTGTAACATCGTACATCAAACGAATAATCCGAGCACTTAATTTATTAAACTGTTCCAGTTAAGCAGCGCTAGAATAAAGATCCTTTTATCAAGTACAATAAAACTTGGAAAGTTAGAACGCTCTACATTCCTATCTATAGTAGCGTTAAGATTCCAATTCTCTAGTAGCATAAAACCCCTCTCACGGTGACATCGTTACTCTTTCATCTCCTAATTCTCCGATTCCCCTTATACACCGAGGAGACTATTAATCTTACCGAATTAGAACGTTCTGTATCCTCCGTTCGCTGCTCGTAGCCTACCAATCCATGGCAACGATAAATGTTTGATAGCCCGGCATATTTTACGCCATCTATTCAACGATGCACACCGCGGTAATTTCATCTTCGGGGAAGAGAAAATACTATCAACCGGTATCGAGCAACTTTTATTCGCGTCTCATAAAAATAACAACTCTTCGGCGGTAACTTCGGACATAATAATTCCCCTAACCACATCGTCGAACCTTCCTCGCTCCGCTTCGTCGAGGAAACTCTTGCGTCGTAGTGGTAGTGAAAGCGTTAACGTGGAGTTAAGCCTTCGTGCTGGAGTTTCGTCCGGTCTTTGTGAGCCTAACATCGACTAACTGACTAGACCGACGATCGATAGATTGCAGAACACTTGCCTGGCTGTGTCAAAATAGCGCATAGTCGCGTACTGACGCGCCAACGTAACATGGAATGTAGCAACACTACGAACAAACGCGTGGCTAGTGATACGTATCGACGACTGGAGAAGCAATTTGCTGAAAACTGAACGGAAGAGGGGATAGAATTCGGCGATATCACTCGTTAATTGGTTGTTTAGGTTTGAACAGCTTGTTAACGCGTTGAATAAGCAGAGAATTAGTTTCTAACTAGGAAAGGGATCGGTTAATCTGTATCGATAGACAGGAATCCCTGATAATTATTAGAGAAAATGTTTGAAGGTAACGGCCCGAAGCTGATACAGTAATGGACTGTTCGACGTAATTAGCCGATCGCGTTTGTGGACTGTTTAATGCGCGGTGTGGTAACAGTTTCGATGAAAGGTGTTTAATTTTCGTAGAACAATGAAGATTCTTTGGTGGTGCGTTAGGTGGTTTGGATAGAGCCGATTACTGGTGAAATTGTTATTACGTTAGATTCGCGTGCTGTTCAGAGCAAGCAAATAATTTAGAGACTATAATTAATCGTAAGACGAATTATTACAGGTATTTGTAACTGAATTATATTACGAATAATTCGAAAGCAGTTGTAACTTCGCTGCTAGAGATCTCGTTAATGTTGGTAGCTAGCTCATAGCAAGTTTTCCGTTACGTGCAAGAAGAAGAGCACGAACTGAAAATTCAAACGAATAAGTTTCATTCGTGAGTCACAAGTGAGGGTAGCTCGTATCCTGATAGCGAAGCTAATCCTGTAAGAAGTTCGACGCGAGTAACATGATCGAGTTGCTGGCAGGAAAACTTTGTCGATTGGATCCACGTTCCGACGTTAAAAAAAAAAGGAGAAAAATAAATAGCAAAAAAAAAAAAAAAAGAAAAAAACAGTGAAAGGAGGAACAAACAAACGAAATTGAAAGAATCTCTATTGTATCAGACGAGGCACGTATTCTTTAAGTTCGTTGAGACACTCACCCAGAAATCGGTAATACAAATCGATACCAAAATTCAGCAACAAACGGATATTTACCTGAAACAAGAAAAGAACAATATTGATTAAAACAGAACACGCGAAACCAGGATATGAGGATTTAATAAAAAAACATTCCTAGGCGGAAATGAAATTTCCATTCAAAATAAAGACTATACACCCGGCTATATACGCTTCTTGTTCAAACCTAATAAAAATACACGCATTTACTTCCTGTACTATCGTTCGCATCGAAATTCGTTTCGAACTATAAATTTAGATACCGATTCCCCGCTAACAAACGTTTATTAATTTTATATCGCACACCACTCTATCCTGTTCGCACCCAGAAAGTTATAAAATTAACGACCGTGGAGCCGAAAGTTCGACGAACTAATTTTACCGGCGTTTGAATAGGAAAAGTTATATCCGTTGGTGTTAAACGTTAAAAAAAAAGAAGAAAAAATGAAAATTATAAAAATTAAAAAAATTAAAAAAGTTAAAAAAATGAAAAAAATGAAAAAAAGTGAAAGTATCTCAATTTCCCTAACTAAGGACGCTTTTTATATCACCTCCAATAATCACCGTCTAGCAATAACACCTCAACGAATTTATAATTCCATCCTATCTATAATAATCGAACGAAAAAAAGGGCAGCCTTCTTGAATTTTCTCTACAAAATATCGTACTTCTGTATGAACCAAGTTTTGTTTCTCAACAGTATTTCGATACACCCCCAACGACCGCCATTATTAACTTCGACAATAATGTCGTGGCGGATGACACTTACCGATATTGCATTATACCACTCGCTGGATTAATTCGACGGTAAGCGTCGCGACACGCGAACACGATGCCACGAGACATCGACATTGCGTTGCCGCGGTCGAGTATCGAATATAAGAGTTGTCGCCGGAAAACGATCGGAACCGTGACGGTGGTTAGGGGATAAAAGCTCGGTGACGCGGTAAGGAATCATTGAACCGCAAGAAACCGTTCGCACTGCGGCGTCGAGAGGAGATAATTTGTTGGTTCAGCGACTTCTTTCCTCGGGAGTCAAGCGGCGCGATTTCAACTACGTGGCTTTTTCTCTTTATCGTTCCAGTCTCGAAGGAGGAACAGTCACGATAATATCCGCGCCGAAGGGAATTTTTCGCCCTTACGACCCCCTCCGCTACCAATTATTTATCTCCGCTGAACCGAGACAAGGTATTTAACGTGAAAATCGACGTCTCTGCTAATTTCTGCGATGTTCGATACTTTTTACTGCTGTGGGTGGGCGATTGTAGATAGTTTTAGCGAAAGAAAGCTGATTCCTTGATACTTCTTAACACAGAATGTTTCGAAGAAGCGATCTGTGCGGAAAAAAATATGTAGTTTCGTTAAAAAAAAAAAAATTATGCATTGTATAAGTGCATCGTTGCACTTATAGGAAAAGTAAAATCGGAGGAAGATAGACTTGTTTTTATGACGAGATGTAACGCGGCCAATTCTATGGCTCACCCCGTATAGATACTAAATTATTCAATTGGATATTATCGACCTCGTAAAATTTATGCTTCGAGTTAAATCGTCTCGAAAACTGAAATATGAACTCGATAATTTAAACGAAGCGACACTCAAAAAGCTCCACTTTCTTTCTAAATTCGTTGCTCCCTGCTCGCGTTAAAGCAATCTCATTATTACGTCTTCGTCTTGACTAGGTGCGAGTGTAAATGTCGTTCATGCGAGCACTACGAAACGAACGGTTAATAACCTATTATCTCGCAGCCAATCCAACCAAGGTTCTTCCAGCTTCTTACAGGCTTCCCTGCCGCTCTGTAAAAGATGGCGGAACGAGGAGGGTAACGAAGAGAGGATGAAGTGGAATATGCTTTGCGGTCGAGGCGGGTGAGTGCGATGGTCAACCACCGTCTAACCGGCCAACTCTGAGATACGTGTCCGTACGTGAAAGGAACTTCTCCGGTAACTTCTCTAATTAAACGACCGCTCCTTTCGTGATTAGTAATGCTGCGCTAATGAACTCCCGTGGGTTACTTTTGGGTTTGTTCTCGGGACGGCTCGGATTTGCTTTGTCTTCTGCGACTAAGTAACGGTAATTCGACTAACCTTTTCCATTGGCTGACCAAATGTTGAAGTAGAACGTTACACGTAGAAAATTTAATTCTACAAGCTTGGGATAATTGTTACGAGATTTTTACGAAGCTTGAAAAATTCATCGAGTCGACGTAAGTCGAGGAGGAACAATGACAGATTCATCTCTGGAAGGTTCCTCGCTTTTTCCAGATGCCAACATGAAATAGTTTTCCAGGAGCGTCCAACGGGACAAGAGGACAAATTCCTAGCCACGCAATAGCCGGGTTCGTTTAGAAAAACGGAGAACGAACGGATCTCGAGATATGCAGATATCGGTGGAATTTTCATTGTTTCCCTATTTCAGCCGGCACCGAACGGTGCACGGCCGCGCTTATGCGACTCTTCCGGTGACACGCCCTTTTCAACCGGGGTATTCTCCGGGAAAGGTGAGATAACGGAAGTACGTAAGGAATGCGAGACCGAAAGGAGAACGCTTAACGGGATTAGAATCGGTCGCGTGCCGAGCATATCTTGCCGGTATTACGTAATTGCGCCGTTTTCGCCCATGCGACGCTAGCGTGAGACATTGCCCCGCGTGCACGCGTGGCAGCCATAAAGATTCGCGTAAGTGCACGCGCGTCGTAGGTCGTTTCATCGTTTTTCTGTGGCCTCTGGAGATTACAGTTGGAGAAAAACGGAAAATTCTTTCCTAGTCGTTGTGGTTTTGTAAGGCAGGTGTAAGGGCGAGAAAGAGAGAGTTAGCTTGATGAAATTCAACAAAAAGTTAAGCAATGTATTAACAATCCTTTCAAGTAAGCTCTTAAAATCCTCCACAACATACGCGGCAAAAGTTAAAAGCAGCAATGATAGACAAATATTTAAATAAATCAAAAAGTGGGGAATATAAAAAATCGGAAGCAATAAATCAGGTGAAAATTTGTAGAAATCCTTCTACGTAACCAATTACCCGTGCCCCTGTTCACGCGGACTTTCCCGCTAGGAAAAGAAGTCACGAACAAAAGTGTTCCACGCCGAGTTTCTCCAGAGACCGGGAAACAAAAGAACTTAAACACAAATCATCCCCTCTCGGTGGCCACCGTGAGACTGTGGATCGGAAACGAATCGAACGAAACGTGACAACTAGATTTTACGGGGTCGCTGCCAAGGGGGAGCCGAGGGGGTGTGTTTTATTCCATTCGAATTTCAAGAGAACCCCGGGTCCGGCACCAAGCCGACCTGATACGCGATGAAATATGACGCGAAGGGAGTTCGTACGCCGCGAAGGAGCAATAAAATCTGTCTCGAGGTAACCGAACGCGTCTTGCGCCCGTAAAGCTGTGGAAGAAGCTTTCGCCGTGCCTCCGTCGGCGTGGAAGACGATACGCGTTGACGAGACAGAATGAAATTGCCCGTGGAGTGCGTCATGTAAATTTTCTGCCTGACATCGCGATACGCGACCTCGGTGTAGCCTCTGTGAGCGTGAGTGTCGTGGCGTCTGCTTTTCTGCGGCACGTAGGTTCTTGTGGTTGAAGGGTACGTTTAAGGCGAAGCGTTTCTGGTGGAGATTTTTAATATAGGGAGTGTTTCAAAGGTTCAATCGTGTGGTTCAGGCGAACAGGTTTGAGTAAATGGAACTTCTGACGAGATTAATTTTGGACGAACGGAATGAGCGATTATACGTCGGCGATTGACTTTGCGATAGTGTTTCTGACGTGAATTATAAATATACTGTTTTGTATCCTATCGTTATATCGATGCTCCCATAGATTCTTTCTTTTTATTTTTAGAAAGGAGTAATCTTAAACATCGGCAATAATTTATTACGCAGTTTTCTAGTTCGTAGATCTGAACTAAAAATCTTAAAAATAGGTTGATTCTGTGCATACAAGATAGATTCTAATGGATATTTTGTCCAACTGTTTCCTTTTTACTATAATATCTCCGTTAGTTACTGAACGTTTCAAATGATTAATTATCACGATTCGAGACACTTTACTTTTCCTTTTTCTCTTTTGTATTTTCAATTAAAAGTCTCTAAACCCTGTACACCGTCAAGTGCTTCAAGAACAATGCATCGTGCGCCATAATGCGAAGAAGGTCATCAGCGACACGCAATAAAGAGGTCGTCGCCATGGTAGATGCACGCCCTTCCACCATCCTCGTTTTATGAAACTCAGAACCCTGTTGCTGTTACGCGAGAAAGGTTAACGACCTTCCAAACCAATGTTGCTTCTGTCGATCGGCCCTTGACTGATAAATCTGAACGTCTTTTGTGCGCGTAACCTCATCCCGGGTGCGAATCATATCCTGTGTCATGCAACATTTACGACGTACGTTGGCTCTCGTCGGTTTTAACGACGAAACGCATCCCTTTCATCATATTCCGACTCCTGTGGGTAACTAAATGCGCGACAAATCTTCCACGTTTCAAATCTCTGAATACAAAATTAATTACCAGACAGAATACAACCTTCCGTACAATTATTTTTCACGCTTTCCTCTCCTCGTCATTTTTTCACCTCGAGATGTTCGAATAAATCATCCATAAAATAAAACAACATATACAATTTCACGAGAAATAAACGATGCCCCGGCGGATGAGAGATTTCGGTGTTTTTCTTTTGTCGCTAAAATGAACGACCGGCCAAGCTAAGGGAACCGCTTCCAGGCCACGAGGCCGATCCTTAAAGTTCTTCATACAAGCCGGCAGCGACATTATTCCAAGCACACGCTCATGGACACGGGCCTTAAACCGCATTCTGCGCGGCGCCCTGGGGTGCTTTTGTCAGATGACACGCCGGTGAATAATTCACCTGGCGCGCATACACAGCGATGACACCGCTGGACGGAAAATCGTGATACCGCTGCTACCCATAAAACCGGCCCTCCGCCCGCTGTTTTTCAGCCCCCGAAATTTATCTCGGCTTATTGTGTTCCCGTTTCCCGCGTAATCCGGCCACCGACGTTGCCTCGCGAATTATACGGACGTCTCGTAACGTCGCAAAGATTTTTGTCTTGTAATAGCTTTGTGCGCGCGAGAACGACCTTAACTCTGCAGCACCGTGCACCGAGCTTTATGGAGAATTTAAGAAGCCGGGGTATCTTGGATAAATACGTCCCACGGTGAAGATTTTCGTGGAATGACTCGATATTGCGTTGAATGGCGGAAGAGAGATGGCCTCGTTTGGGGTGAAGCTGGTACGCTTTTATTCAGTGCTGGAAGCTGATGAATTTTTGGGTCGTAATTTTTTATTTTTATTTTTTCCAAGACATATTACCTCTCATTTTATATTTTAATAAATTAACCAAATTTTCCGCTATGAAACGGACGCTTATAATTTTTCGTTTAAACGCATTCAAATGTGCAACCATCAGTGGTCCGACAAACTTATCCCAGAAACACTTTCCCCGACGTTCTTACCTCAGGCCCTCAAAAATGTACATAGACCCGCAGCGTGTTTTCCATTCTTCTCGGAAAATTTCACCGGTCTCGACGGAGTTATTCCACGGGAAATCCGGAAATACAGCGTGACGCTGCTTCAAGGAGAATTCTCGTGGACGGAATCGAAAGACGAATGGCGGTATTCCACTGGAAAAAGGGTGAGAGTACCTTTGCCCTCTCTACAAGCCGGCGAGTACCAGTCAGACTCACTTACGTATGCGTCGCTGCTCGAGGTATTAAATCTCAAATATTTAATATCCTCAGATTTTCGTGTGTATCCGCGGCTGAACCCCGTCGGAAAATACGGAACGTGTCGCGATCGCGTTGCAAACACGAACGGAAACGACATCCGCCTCCTTATATCCGTGAACGTCGCGACATAAGCCGCAACCCTGTTCTCGAAGAACAGAAAAGGGGAGGCAGGGAGAGAAATGTTGATCTGTTCGAGACAGAATGGCGCTTCGCGTTGGAGGATCGGAGAATCAACGTAGAGATCGCACGATTCGTTGGTTATGAACGAAAACAGGGTACTACAGGCATCCGTGATCGTTCCTTCGAGTAATGGAATCTCGAAATTTGTCACGAGTTAAAATCAACAGGAGTGACGCGTGTGCTGATTCGTCGATTGAAAGTGAAATTTTTGGGAGGAGCTAAAATAGAGTAGAAATATATCTCTATATGTCAATCGATCAAATATAAAGCGAGACTTCAGCGACTGCAGCTGATGAGATTAATTAGATGAAACAAAGGAAAGTGCTGTGGTCTGGTGACGATTGGTATATTTTTAAAAACGAACAAACCTGGAAGAAGTCTGCACGATCGTTTCTTTGTAATTCGGATCGAGCTTATTCGAGAATAATAAGCTTTGAAGAATGTCGAGGTAAACTTGTGACACGACGGATGAGAAGAATGGCGTCCAATTTTTGGAGAAAGTTTTCAGAAGTTAAGATTCGATCTTTAAGAAACAAGTTTGGTATCTTTGTTTGTAGTAACTAAAAGCATGGATCGTAAAAATTTCCGAAACTGAGAACCCTGTCGTGAATCGAAATTTTCAAGGCGAAACTTTTGATGAAACGTTGCTTTACGCGTCAAAGTTGAAAGTTAAGTATTTAAATCGTTTGAAGAAAGCCAAGCAAGAATAGTAAGTAATGCTCGAGAGCAATCTATCTTGAGTTCTCGTTCTACGGGACACGGATTAAGAGCAGAAACTTCCCAAAGAATATTTTCGTAATGCCTCTATTTAATTTTCTTAATTAACCGACTTTTCTCCGCGTATTTTATTCAAGAACGAGCACGATCAACGAAGAAGACACCGACCAATGACGACGCTTTATCCGACTTTACCGTTCAGAAATTGCCTCTACCTTTGAACCGATATAATTGGTTATTAGATGCCGACCAAGGATATCGATCAGAACCCGGAACGTCGCGACCACACAGAGGGCAATTATCTAAGTGGCAGCTCGCTTTCAAGATCACCGTCGACGTATTCACATTCATGCTTCGCGTCACTGATCGACGAAGAAACCGTTCAAGCGGTAATCATCGTCAAAAGGACGAAAGAATTAATTCCACTTTGAATTATCTATCTCGGTCTATAATTTCTGTTCTGCGAGACTGATATTTTCTTTAATGATTAATTTTAAAATTGATTACTTCAATGGTTGTATCGGGTCACGAATTCATGCGACAATTTCCATTCATTTATTCCAATTAATCAGAGATCTGTATTACGTATCATAGAAATAGCTTTTCGAATCGATATTCCTAGCTTGTAGCAGCAAATCTCATAATTTCAATTTGCAACGATAAACATACTACCGGAGAATAATCTTCCCCACTTTCGAAACAATTGGTAACGATTTTCTGATTTGCGTTGGAAAGTAAATGTCACAGTTCGAGAGCTATTAGCCGTTAATAGATATCAGTTAGTCTTTAACATCGAAGGACCCTTTTAATCGAAATAATCCTCTTAGAACTTTCCGCTATTCTAATCAACCGTAACTCAATCACGTCGACTCGAACTTTGATCGATGATCGATCACTTATCACCGTCGGAGGTCAAAGATGAATCGTTCCTGGTCGATAAATTTAATCCAGCCGTTTACAATCGAATTACAGTGGGTCTGGAATCCGTGGAAGCGCATCGTCGATCGAACGAAACTCGAAAGAAAAATACGACGCTCGAAGGAAGCCATCGTTCACACTGAGACAATTTCAGATGCGATTCCGTCTGGAGCTCGCGAGTCCTGCCATGAAACGATACTTCGAATAGGCGAATGCATCGTTTAACATCGCTCAGCTCGGCCGAGGTCTGGGGTAGGGCCGCGTTATTCCCAGAAAAATGAATTTATATCCTCGCAACCGCCGACACCTACAACATCTCTCTTTTTTCCTCTCCTCCTATCCTCCTTTCATTTGTCTCAGGCCAGAGGTGGGTGGAGCGGCTTCAAGAGTTGATAAATGTGAAGCCCGAAACTCATCCTACCGATTGCGTCTCGCGTGCGACGAAACAGCAGCCCGAACGCTTTGTTTCCGTCCGTTCGCGTTTCGAGAACTTGATGGACGGAAAAAGAGGAGGATAGGAAAAGAGAAACGGACTGAAATTCTGGGGCTGGGCCGCGATAAACGGCGTTTCACCGGAGAAAAACAGAGGGGAAAGATCGAAAAAGAAATGGAGCGTCCAATGGTGTTGCGGGTGGTGAAATCATGACGGTATTCAGCTTCAATTTGCTTCAACTTTTTATATGAATTGATAGGAAATAGTATTTACATATGAATTAGCAAAATCGATATAAATTCTCTAAATACGGATAATAAAGGATAATAATGAATAAATTATGCGAACGATAGAAATTTCTCTTTAAATCATATTTATCGCGTTCCCAAAATAATATCGTAAAGCACCGTGATATTTTCTATCATAGACCGGTAGCGTTTTAAACCAATGAGAGCTCACTGTGTCCACTTTGAAACAACCGGATCGTTATTACTTCGCAGAAATCGAGCCGGTGCTATCCTCACATATCAAGAGTCGATCGGTCCCGCGCTANATTCTCTAAATACGGATAATAAAGGATAATAATGAATAAATTATGCGAACGATAGAAATTTCTCTTTAAATCATATTTATCGCGTTCCCAAAATAATATCGTAAAGCACCGTGATATTTTCTATCATAGACCGGTAGCTTTTTAAACCAATGAGAGCTCACTGTGTCCACTTTGAAACAACCGGATCGTTATTACTTCGCAGAAATCGAGCCGGTGCTATCCTCACATATCAAGAGTCGATCGGTCCCGCGCTAGGATCGCCGAAAATGATCGTCGTGACGCTCAACGAGACACACTCTAACTTCAATTTCTGCGACGTTGGAACTCGCCGGAAGTTTAAACGAGAGCTTTCCCGGCTGAAGCTTACGCGGAGACTTCACGCGAGCTTTCAACTCGTTCCGACGAAATTGCCGTTCTATTACTGTACCATTCAGCCTGTTGAAAAACTGATGTCTTACTCGGTGGAAAAGTTCTGCGAGTCATTGAAAAACACTTCTGTCCTTCGATAAAATTCCGCTCTGGTTGCCGTTCCTTCGTTATTGAGAAACAGACGCGAAAAAAAGGGAGAAGATAAAAATAAATGGACGTAAAAAAAGAAAATAGAATACAGAAGAAGCACGAAATTCAGGTAACTTTTAACTTTAGAAGTCGTTCACTCGGTAAACAGACAGGCAAAGAAGTTACTCCTTGCAATTTCCTCTTCAGTTTTTTTCATAGTACTTGTGTCTTTTTTTTTGTTTTGGTGGCTCCGTTAATCGAACGTTCTTTAACACGACTTGTTTTTGATTATAAGAAATTATGTTCGAACTGTTAGAGATATTGTACAATACTTAATTTTTTTTTTTAAATATAGTAACGACTTGAAAAGTCTTCTTGCTTGTAAATTGTAATGAAACGCAATAGCAGTCACAGACAGAAGTCTGTGCATTCTAACATTTTTCAAAATTAGAATTTTAAGATCAATCTTCGGTATACCAATCACCAATGTATCGTAACTTCATTCGAAGAATCTTAATTAAAGACGACTCACAAATGAATTCGAATCATCCTGGTACTCTTCACGCGTTTCTTCACTGATAAATACCAAAGTATAATATACAGACCATCGAACGGATCTAAAAGTAACAAGCTAAATTTCATAAAACCCTGTAATCGATTAAAATACAGACCGATAAAGTTTTCTTTAAGAGTATAAAATGCTAACATTCTCGAACTTAACGAAACAATCCCTCCCCATAAATTCAGTTGCATCGAGCCATTTCAACCACGTCTGCAGTCAATGAAATCGAGACTCTACGGAACGGTTCGATTCTCCCATTCTCTCAACGAGTCCCGCAGCTTCGTCGCAAATTTGCGAAATCTATTCCAACCCGGTCTCTGCGGGCGCGAGAACGCTCCGCTCTCGGATCCCGGCCAGGCTAGCAGTTTTTCCTCGGCAGGCTATAGTTCCCGCTGTCCCGTGAATCATAGTACTTTGGATGCTACGGGACGCGCACGTCCTATAAAGTTCTCGAGAATTTCTTTGTGGGCGTAACCGATCCGACGATGGTATACGAGCGAAGGAGGTGGCGCATTACGATATTCAATATCCGACATCGTAATGGCGGTCAAAGTTCCGTTTCGTAGCCCTCTGCATCGTAGAAATTTGCATGTATATCACGATTTAGCGGTCGACTGAGAGACGCGGCCTCTGGTTCATAAAGAGCAGTCCTACCATGGGGAATTGTTCTGCAATGCAGAGATACCTCGTCGGGAATTTCGATCCTTGCCGTTGCGTCTCGAATTATTGACTGTCTTTCCGGGGCAAAGTGCTGCTCACCTTATATGCAATAAGATACCAGTCCGGTTCCTATGTCTCGATCGACTTTCAACGTTCCGAGTTTCTCCTCCACTGTGCGCACACGGAACAGCCCGATAGACTACGACTTCCTGCATTCAAGTTGCAAATTCGTCGCTTTGGTTGAAATTCGTTGATTAACGGAGCAATGTTCGACTCTAGGTGCTTTGGAAAGAGAAAACTGTACTTCTTTTGTCTAATTGATAAGGATTTCATGAAACTATTGTATTTTTCATTGAAATTTCTTTAGTGGCTCAGGAGGGAGAGAAAAGGATAGGAAGGGCGTTCCGTTCGGGGCCTGGGGCTAGTGGACTCGACGGTAAGGCAACTTGGCAGGCACGTGGCTTAGACACGGGGATACTGCAGTTAGAAGAGGGATCGGTATAAGTGCTAATCGTACGGTTCTTGAGAACTTGAGGGTAATGACAATGGAAAGTCGATGTTGTGGAATCCTGGTGGAGCGTAGGAAGGTCGCCACGTTTCTAAGAATTAGTTTGTAATTGTTATATATAATAATTAAAAAAAAAAAAAAAAAAATAGTATCGTGAGAAATAAAGGAATTTCGTTAAATAAGTACTAGAATCTGCCGATATTTAGTAGCACTGTTTCTCTTCGTAAGCACTCAAATTCCTAGAAAAGTTTCTTGAATTCTACGTGATATTAAATTAGCGTGTAAAAATGTGAAGGACAAAAGGAGGCGCTCCGTAATCTCGAGATCCTCATAAATAACGCTGCGAACCCCATCTTTTATTTTCTAGTCGATCTTTCTCGACGAGTTCTGCTGCTCGAAGCTGTCCAAGCGTATCGATATCATTCTGCTCGTAGTCCATACGATCCGTTGCCATGGTGGCAGCCCACGACGCTCGTAGATTCCATTCTTTAGATGTCATTCAAACGCGAGACGAAGGATCAACCAGCTGGAAATGAGACGGCCAAACACAAAAAAGACCTATGTACCAAGTCGAACGCGAGAGATACCTGCGAAACGGCTGCCCCCGCATCGTCCAGGCGATATCCCTTTTCTTCGCAGCCTTCTCCGCCTTCTTCGACGTCTCTGCACGTATCGTTTTCGCCGTATCTTTAGAAACGTCTCGGAAATAATCCAGGCCGATAGCCGAGGAATCTTCTTGCAAATTATGGACGTCAAAATTTCTATCCGATTATTCTTTCATACGGTGTACAACGATTATAAAAAATATTTGCATCAACTCGCATCGATTGAATAAAAAATTCTCTTTGCTAGGTTCTGAGTTTAATTTCCTCGATAATAATAATTTATATTCAAAATTGAATTTAATTCAGTTATCGAAATAATACTTTTCATAAATCGCAAAGGAATGAACTCGAGAACTGTTGCTAATTTCGACTTCGATATATTCAGCACGAAAACCCTGAATATTCGGTGTAGCGGAGATAAAAGACGAATTTGATATAGCCCTCGCTGTAATAACAATTCATTGCTGAATAATAGCTCTATAATAGTACACCTTATTGACTTACAATAGAATGTTGTAATATTATACGTTGAACATTGTGTATCGAATTATTTCCTCGGATACACTGCATGTTATGCTTCCATAATTTTGATAAAATTTGGCGAGCTTAGTAAGGTACGCGCAACCAGTAATTGACGTTTCCCCGTGAACTATTAAAGCTTATTAAGATTGACTAGCAGGTACAGAGGACGGGAGAAAGATTCTCGTACGTAGGCATTCGCATTCTTAGATGGGACAAATTAATCTATATGAAGTAATAAGACCGTTCCTGAACCTTGGCCCCGCTTCCATTACGTATTTAACCACAATGCCACGATGACGCTTATCGCACTAATTGTAGCCCTCTCCGCTTGCGTAACTACGTGCTTGTCTCATTTGTATGGTTTACGGGACGCCCCCGTCGATTTCATCGTTTAATTAATTGAAATGCAACCGTTTCGTAATTTCATTAGTCATTCGCGAGTGTCTATTTCGAGACAGAATTTATTTTTCGTTCCGATTTTTCATTTTGCTACGCTAAAAAATTATCTGGAGTATTCTTAGAATCGTTATCCATTTGACAGAATTTTTATTTCGATGAGTGAATCCGCTAAAAAAATTTTATATTCTGAAGTTAAACATTTTTCTGAAATTTTAAAGCAATTTTAAAATAGTTGCGAATAACTTGATCAATAATGTTAAGTTCTTCCTTGGGCAGAACTCGTGACCCAGTCGGTAGAATATGTATATATCACCCTTGGTCGCACAATTGTAGAAAGGCCCGCCCTCGAACAAACAAGCGGAATAGGAGGAATTCGAGGACACACAAGTAGAATAGGGTCTATCGATGGTCAGACAAGAAGACAGGGTATTAGTGCTAGTTAAACAAGTAGAATAAGGACCGTCCCAGATCGGACAAGTAGAACCGGTATAGCCTCCAATTAGATCAGTAGAATGAAACTGTCTCTAGTCAGACATACGACGTTCTTTCAGTCGAACATTTTTAATTTTTTAACAATTTTTTACTTAAACGCGACATTGGTTATCGAACCAGAATATAATGCAAAAATCTGTTGCATCTTTAAGATTTATTTTCCGTGTGTAATCGCAAATTGTGTGGAATGTGAAAGGACAAAAGAAACATTATACGTGCAATATATTCCATTTTAGCCACGTTCTTGTAACAATCGACGTGGCCATCCACGTTCATCGAACACGAGCCTATTGTCGCGGTTCACTCGTCCTCGAAGACTCGATTCACCGTCGACAGGCTGCATTCGCGAAACGTTTCGCTAAATTGGGTCGGAGGAAATCGTGGAAGACATCGAAATTATGTATCCGATAGACAAACTTTTCTCGTACAACCGAGAAAAGCTTACGCGGAACTCGTTCGACTGAAAAGAACTCGCTGTATTCTAAATCTCGACAAATTCTTGTAATGATCCTGCATCAAGAGAGATACCTTCTTGCTGGATTAAACTGAAATTGTCTGAGACGATACAAAAAAATTTGATCTGGAAACTTTTACAGTAACAACCGCGTCTCTGTCACGAATCTCGGAATACCTGTATCAAATCTTTAAAATCTTCCAACTCGTCTAATTAACGGAATCCTCAAATTCCGCTAGCGTGATTAACAAGATCCTTTGTTCCATTCCATCAAGTTCCATTGTCACAATTTGAAAAATCCTCAAAGTTGACCACGCAAGAAGAAAAGAAAAAAAAAAAAAAAAAAAAAAAAAAAAACAACAAAAAACATAAAAAAAAAAAAAAAAAAAAAAAAATTCCTGTAAAAAAAACAAAAAAAAAAAAAAAAAAAAAAAAATTCCTGTAAAAAAAACAAAAAAAAAAAAAAAAAAAAAAAAATTCCTGTAAAAAAAACAAAAAAAAAAAAAAAAAAAAAAAAATTCCTGTAAAAAAAACAAAAAAAAAAAAAAAAAAAAAAAAATTCCTGTAAAAAAAACAAAAAAAAAAAAAAAAAAAAAAAAATTCCTGTAAAAAAAACAAAAAAAAAAAAAAAAAAAAAAAAATTCCTGTAAAAAAAACAAAAAAAAAAAAAAAAAAAAAAAAATTCCTGTAAAAAAAACAAAAAAAAAAAAAAAAAAAAAAAAATTCCTGTAAAAAAAACAAAAAAAAAAAAAAAAAAAAAAAAATTCCTGTAAAAAAAACAAAAAAAAAAAAAAAAAAAAAAAAATTCCTGTAAAAAAAACAAAAAAAAAAAAAAAAAAAAAAAAATTCCTGTAAAAAAAACAAAAAAAAAAAAAAAAAAAAAAAAATTCCTGTAAAAAAAACAAAAAAAAAAAAAAAAAAAAAAAAATTCCTGTAAAAAAAACAAAAAAAAAAAAAAAAAAAAAAAAAAAAAAAAAAAAAAAAAAAATGCCAGGCAAAAAGTCGCAACGATGAAACTTTTACTTCGATCCAATTAACTGGTTTTTAATCAAAGGCCATCGAGTAACGGAGGCCATTTACAACGCGATACGATTCCACATAGAGTCCCGTTGATCCCCGCGAAGGATTTTCGTTCTCAACGAGCCTACAAGCCTGGCGAAGCTGATCAGGAGGTTGCACGTGAACGTACAGGTGCAGCTTGTGTCTGGAACGCATCGAAGGGAGGACTGCGTGAGGCAGCCACGTTGTCGGTGGCTGGGTGAAACGGGTTCGTGGGACAAGAGACGGTCGTCCTGCAGTTAGGTGGCTTCTCTCTGTCGATGGGTATTGTCGGTGCATTGACTTATCGACCAGGCTAGGAAGCATGGCTCTGTCCTACGATGGATTGCGGTTACGTCTGTTGTTCCGGTAACGAGACCCTCCCTCCGCCGTCCCCGCGTCCTCCGCCCCCGCTGTCTGTCCGTCTTTGTTGTCTGAACGCGTCTAGCGAGGCTCCAATGCACGTCATTACCTGTCAACGCCGGGATATCGTCGATGTCTCTGATAAGGAGCAGCGGAGACGGAGAAAACTTGAGAGAAGCTTCTCGAGACACGTCGATTCTTAGATCCGAAAGATGACGAGACGACGTTCTCCAATTTACGACGCGCTTGTTTGGCCCATGAACTTCGGTTAAGTCTGGTTTATTTTACGGTGACAGCGCGGTGTGAAGATTTTAGCATCAATTTATTCCCGGATATTCCAAACGCAATATATTTATTTTGATGAACGCGCTCGTGCAATGATTAGATACCGCTCGTCGCTTCGATCTTATCGCTTCTTTATCTGTTTCAACGCAGAGACATTATCGCGGTTGGATCTAATTATTATGTCACTATCCGTCTCTGTCATCCGACTCTCCTTAGCAGGGGTTCGAATACACGTCATTACCTGCCGTCAACGATGGAATATGTTGGACATATCTAAGAGGGAAGATGACATATGTCGAGGAGCAGCACAGAGGATCTCAGAAGAGATGCCTTGACATGATTCGGTAAATAAGACAGTACGCGGGTGATAATAGACACCATCGACACATGATGGATGCGGAACCGTGCGCAATGAAGTATCACTGCTCGATGTCGCGGTATATGGATCACGATAATTTCTTGATTTACTTACCGCGATAAACTTCTTGTTCCGTTGGAAATTATCCTACGTTTCATCGGTGATACTTAAATCGCGAAACGAAATAACCTGATACGTGATTTCGCATGAAAAATTTCGAGTATGATCGACAGCGCGTTAGATGCAAAGATCCGATGTAATCTCACGGTAAGTACATATGTAGTTCGATGTAATTTGTGGAGATAAGACTTTATACATAAAAAACCTCAAGTAGATTCTTAAAGTGCAAATTTCTGATATAATCGACGTTACGTTGGGTATCAAGATTTTATGTAATCTTACGGCAAGTACATATGTAGTTCGATGTAATTTATGGAGATAAGATTTTATACATAAAAAATCTCAAGTAGAATTTTAGAGCGCAAAGTAGGTTAAGCAGATTTTGTTAACGACACGGCTGAAGTATTTCATAGAGAGGCTTTGCATCTACGAAATAAGATGTACGACGGTCACCGAACTTACTTTTCACCAGAAGACTTAGGCTTGCTTCAGAAAGTAAATAAAACTAAAAAGAAAGAAAAAAAAAAAAGAAAAATGAAAGTAGAAGACCGAACTTCGTTTACAAAAAATTTCGATGCAACAAATTCACCGATCGACTGTTTTTCTAAATTCGTGTGAAACGCGCGAACAGAAAAATCGAAAGCTATAAAATACAAAAAAAATGGTCCGCTCTATCTCAAGGAACATCGAAAATCAGAGAAACGTCTTTTCCCGCATGATCTCAGATAAGACGGAAAATGCTCCTTATTTTTCTCTATTCTGTAATCTTTTCCGCGGCCTCTCGACGAATGGCAGACGTGCACGAACGAAGGACGCTGTGATTCCGTGATCGGAATCGGCAGGCGCCGAGATGACGGTCGCAAGGAAATCGCAGAGAAAGAAGGAACCCACGAAGAAAAGAGCGGCGATATCGATAGAGAGAAAGTCTCGGCGGCAGCGGTGGGAGGATTGCATTTGTGCCTCGACGACAGCGGGAAATGAGAAATAGCAGGGAACCAATGGAGGAACACTCCTCTATCTACCTATCGTTTCTCCTCGCAGCTCTCCTCTTACGACGCTAACTACGAAACCCGAGTATCTCTCAAACGAGAACCAAAGAGATCCTATCATGTATGGAACGTCTGTGATATTGTTGCCGCTGTAAGATCGGTAGGAACATCGGTTCTCTTTGTAATCCAGATATTCGCTAGATAGATATTCTAGATATTCTTCCAAAGAGATGAACGTAACGTTGAAAAAAAAATACCGAACAGGGATAGAGCTGTTAGCCTAGCGAACATCAATGACAGTGAAAACGGAATGGCGTGGCAAGACGATGGAGATTCTCGTTTCTCGGTTTGATGGCAGATGAGCGATTCTGATAAAAATTTTATTTGCACTTATTTGACGACCGTTGGCAGTTTTACGAGATATTTTTAGAATTTATCAGGGTTAGAAATAAAATATGTAAAATTGTTGAAGAAGGACAGATTTTTAATTGGCCTGAATTGTGGAGTATTCTCGAAATATCTGTAACTGCGGTAATAATATCTTTGCGTTTAATAATCCTTTCGATATACGAATAGAAGTTCAGAAATTTTCATAAATATTAGGACAGTTACAATTTTGCTTACATTAAAAAAAGAAAAAAAAAGGAACAAATAAGATGCACTCTTGAAGACCTCTTGAACACTAACCGAACACTGAATTTTTTTTGTCTTGGCTCATCGTCTCACCCGATACGGATTAAATCCCACCGGGATCGTCGATCGTAGAAAAGCGACCGATCTATATAACGACGTTGTTTTTAACCAGCAGGAAAAGCTCGTAAGAAAGGCACCGAAGGGATTCTACCAAGGAAACCAGTAATTGTAATAGAATTTAGCTGCTCGACGGCGGCGGATGGGAAACGAGAAAGTTTCACAAGTGTCGCAGACCAGCGCACCTTTCCTTGGAGATTTCATGATTTATCGTTCGACTATAGGCGTCGCTTGTTCGATGAATCTTCCCTTTCGAGAATTGTTTTCTCTCTTATTGGTGATATTTTTGTTTCGTTTGTTGTAAACGACGTATTACGGTAATAAACATCTGTATCGCTTTTTAATCTAGAACAAATCTATTTATTCTATCAATATTCTAACACCAATTCAGCGACGATACATATATTTACGAATGCAAATTTATAAAAATGTATTTCACCGATCAAATTATTATTCTTGGAACTAAGGAAACAATCATTTAATTATATAAATATCAACTTCTTTCGGAATCATTTGTAACCTATCTATTTAAAAACCAGATGACTCACTCAGCCTGCGACAGAGTATCCCGTAACATGACTCACTGGGTGACCCACATTGCGTTAGACACGTCGAACGACACGTAATCAATCACGTACAGCATAAAAGAATCTCTTATTCAAAAGATTACACAATTTCATTCTCACGATACGCGTGACGTGCCGCTTCATACATTTAAGGAAAGAACAACCCAAGAGAAGAAGATCAGGAAGAACAACCCAAGATAAGAAAATTAGAAAGAACAACTCAAGAGAAGAAGATCGGGAAGAACATTCTCGCTTTGGCAGCGCGGCGATTCGTTAACACATTCAAGACCAGCAACTTTTTTCCTAAATCTTATTTAAGTTGCAATCGAATAAAGTTCTTACTTGTATATTTCACAGAAAATTTATGTAGCAAACATCGATCTTGATTTAAACACGCAGCTGAAGCGATTTTTAACCCTGCTACGATCTTCAAGGTTTATTCGCTCCGATCGTTCTATTTCTTATTTCATTCAATACTGGGAAAGTTTAAAAAAACAGGTGAAATACGATTGGAAAAATCTCAAAACCAAGAACAGAGATAAAAGTAACTTATTATTCACCTTTTAATTGCTACTGTTATTTTTACGGTTCGAAACAAAGGAAATCGTGATTGGTCCGGAATGTGTTAATGTCTTCAACTATAATATCCAGAAACATAGTCGTGTGCGGACGTGGACATTTTTGTAACGGAACGATAACCGGTCGCTGCTTCTCTCTGAAATATCGTCGTCGTGAAAGGGAGCCCTTGGAGCGTGTGAAAATAGATTGGTCTGGACCACGTGTGTGTGCACGTACGTGTACGAATGTATCGAATGCAAATCGATACGTGCAAGAGAAAGCAAATCGAAAGGAGAGGTCGTCGAGACGGACAGTGGAACGAGGCCGTAATGGCGAAAGGAAATGGCCCAAGCAGATGCGATGTTTGCCAGCCGCCCTTAGTTCGATTCACGTCGGTGCCCTTTCGCGCTGTTCCAAGTATAAGGATCGTTGGATCGCCGACAGAGGCCAAAGCGTTTGGAAAATCTATCGTTGATCGTTTTTGGACCCGGCCACCGCTCGATTTCACACCAAGGAAATGAGTTTTCTCGCGCCCGACCTGTGAGATCGCTCTTCCCTACCGCCTGCCGCCATTTTACTATTCTTCTGACGAACGAGAAAATGACGCGAATTTTGCGATCTCGACCCCCGCTTTTCCCAATGTACGTTTGTTTCAAGTGCTTAATAAACCATACGGAAGTAAACAGAGTAAGTATTCGTAAAAAATTGTTTAATTATTTTGGCGCCTTCAATTCATCCCTGAAATTATGCGTATATATTTTTTTAATTTTGAAAAAAGAAGAAGAGAAAAAAAAAAATTCCTAAGATTGTAACTTTCTCCAGAAATGCTTAATTAAGAAATTAATACTTCTTTAATAAGTTTTCTCGCGATATAATAGAGCTTTATGATCTGAACTCGCTAACTCTTATACTTCAACGCTAAGCAGAAACATGAATAATCGCTCTCGCATAAAGCACAACATAATCAGTTAATTATCGTCAGCCATCTAAGGTATTTCGTGTAATCTACAGCGCACAGACTTTTGCACGGTAGTTTTATTTTCACGTTACTCTCCCGGCAGCGTTATTATGATCGTCAAAGCGGTGGTAAAGGTTTTACGACGCGAAGCGGAAATAGTAGGTACAGCAGAGAAGGGAAACAGAGAAAAAAAAAGAAGGAAAAAAAAAAAGATAGAATCGATCGAATCAAATTATGGCAGGTTGCCAATACAGTCATATTCCGTTACGAGCGCTAATTGAAGCATGAGAGCGCGATTTTTTCCATTATGCGTAAATTCTGTTTAATACACAGGTTGTTCGTCATTTTGCTTACCGAATTTCTCCATTACGGTTAATTGAATTTTTCATCGAATGTTTCAGCGTATTTACAAGAGTCTCGATGCTTTTGAAAAACCAATCACGCTCACGATTTCGAATAAACGTACTCGTGACATTGCGTTAATGGCGAAAAAAAAAAAAATATATATATATATATAGAATAAAAAGAGAAAATAATGTAAAAATACAAAGAGTGACCCTTGACGAGCTCGAATTGAAAGAAGAAATACATTTTCTGACGCAAAGCGTGGAGGCAGGTTAAATAAACGCTGGCGAAAATAACAGGTTGGAATTTATGCTCGAAATATTTATTCCTTTGGGATTTATTTGGCAGCGAATTACAAATTTGTAATTAAAGGTCGCGCGTTCGAAAGCATCGGGAAATTTGAATCGAACTACTCAGATTGTGCAAACGTTTACACTGCGCTGTTATCGATTGTACGGATTCTTATTTCAACGAATCAAATTGTCGTTTTCTGTGAAACATGTAGCGTTTCGTTCCATTACATTCGTACAAATGAAAATAATTCGCTTCGAATTTTAAATCCAACGAATTAAACGAAATTGTGTTACAGGAAACTTGTATTTTAAAATTATTTCGTTACAACCATCGCTCTGATTGAACAGGAAAACAATTTTTTGTTCCATTTACAGCGTTTCTTTCTAACTTTTAAAAGCTTTTTAAAATAATTCCGAAACCCTTTTTAGTAATCGTCAAACTTTCATAAATCCTTTTTATCATTCCTATACATGAAATAACCCGTTGAAGAAAAAAAAGTTTACATCATAATTTATCGGAAAACTTTGATTAAAATTTTCTTAAATTAATTCTTCAAATTTTATCACAAATCTATCTGCATAAAAAAAAAAAAGAAATTTTAAAGCACATCGCCTATACAACGATAGACAAAAGTATGATTTTAAAATTCCGTTTGACTAACGGAACCATTTACTTACCTATCAAGAATAATAAAAAATCTTACACTCTTGATTTTACCATTTATCCCCCCTTAACTCATCCTAAACCTGTTAAAGCCCAAAATGTATCACGAATCGTCGAAAGCTAAAACATCGTAAATGAAATCCAGCTACATATAATATTTAGCGAAGATCCGTACACGCGTATACGTAGATACGTGGAAAGCCTGCTCGAGACGGCGTCATGAATTTAAATTTCCGCTAATTGGGGCCGGGGTTAAGGCGAATCGACTAATTGCTGTTCGATTCCCAGCGAGATCTCCGCGCGCTAGTATGTTTCCACGAATAATCCGATAATTATTCTTCGATCGACCACTTCGACGAGATTCGACGATATCGTGGCAGATATTAATTCGCGCGCGACGATTTCCAGAGGATTGGTCGCGTCGTTTATAGAAATGTCTGCCTGCGCGAAATTAACGAGCGCCGTGCGTGCTCAATCGGTGCTCTTCATCGTGAAAATCGTTTAGAATAACGATACCTGTAGGTACCATTTTCGTTGTTCCTTCAAATATTCTTGTTATTTTTTCTCCGATATGAATCTCGTTGATTTACACAGTTTTTTTTTTTTTTTTAATTGACGAGAAACTAGCGAAGTTTTGTCGAAGTTATTTTTTTTTTTTTGTCAGGTAAATTTTAGATTTTTCCGTCGTAGGATTCGTGTAAAATTTATACAATTTTTAAGTGAATTCTGGTGTGAATATATTTTGCAGAGAAAAATCAAAGGGATGATTATTTCAAAAATTCTGTTACTTATTTATGCTTTTAAAAATATTGGCGTTATTTTTTTTTTTTACTTTTGTACGCTCGTGCTTTATACTGAAAGTTAATTCGATAATCTACATACTTTCTGTAATTGCACGCTTCCAGGTCCTTTAAGCTCTTCATTAGACACACCCAATAGAACTTTCATTAGATTCGTTAGTTGGCGAAATCGAAGCGTTTCACGGAGATGGCAAATAAGCCGAAGGCTCCTGTTTGTCGATCGTCCGTGCGTTGGGCGCAAATCAAACGGAAAAATTAAAACGACGGCTCGAAAAAGATCGAATTGAAATAGGCCGTTCAGACGCGCGATCTCGAAAAAAGGGGAATCCAGCAGGAGAATCTCTTTCCACGTGTCATTTTCAGTTTTCGGTTCGCCGGTTAACTACAGCTCGACTAACTAGAATTCCCGCTAAAGTGGATCAAAATCGTCCGTCCTCTTTTTTTTTTTCTTTCTCCCCTTAGCCCGGTCGCGGATTATCCGGTCACCTAAAAAGAGCTTCCCCGAATTGCTTTTAAGAGCAATTATATCTAGAAAATGGCTCTCGCTCCGTCTAATTGCCAACCGGTAGCTTCTACTTTTCGGATTTTTCTGATATTCACGATCGTTCGCGAGAAAATTACCTTTGATATTTCCTTTCGAAGTTGGGGAACTATTTTAAACCTGATCGTCTACAGAATCATATATAAAATCATTTCGGTAAATATCAGTCTTTTAGTCTATATATTAGATAATACACGTATTTTGTTCTATAACTCGATGGTTTTACATTACTCTATTCTATCGCTAAACTCAATGACGTATCATTAGATTTATCACTTCGAACACTGTTGTCAGAGTTCCTATTAACCCGCTCTCTATTTTATTTTTTAAAATATTTCCTCTCGGCGATACAAAATTTTTACATTGCTTTCAATAAATGTTTTATTTCAATGCTACAATTTCTGTATTCAATCGAAGAAGAAATAATACGAAAGAATATAAATATCCTGGCAAACGAAACATAACTTCTTTGAACTTCATAAAAGTTTATGTTACACTCCATCTCGATCTTAATACTGTTGTTTCAAAATTATTAACCATTTCTATCCTGTTAAATCTCGTTTATACAATCGGAGAGAAAAGTCAAGGCACGTACAGGCTCAAAATACAAATACAAATTAGAATAGCCGGCAATAAAGCCGAAAAAGGTTTCCGTTAACCCCATTAAAGATCATGTCGTCTTATGGCAGTCATTAGCTCGCTTTTTTCGCAACATTGTCGATACAGTCGCCTCTTTACGGCCCTGTAAAATTATACAGCGACCGTTCGGGGTACCTGGCACGTGTGCACGCATTATCGAAGAGGCATTATGCAAACTTTCTTCGAAAACAATTACCGACCGCTCCGAACGACGACACTCTCGGGGGCGAAATTTTGCACTGGAACACCATGCATCTACATACAAACGCGTTTACGTGACCGCGTTTAATTTTACTCGTTCCACGTCGAATTTGTTTTCTGTCAATCGGCTTCGATTTGTCCTCTTTCAAACGTGACTTTTTATTATTTCTCTGCACGATGACGTAAACACCGATAGCTAATTTATGCGGAGTACCATTTTATTATAAAATCGCCTCGAAATGTGTATCGGTTTTAAATTTTATATTTCTGCATTTTAATAATTTCAGCAATCGGTACAACGAATGAATTCGTGCGTGATATTTAGAATCAGATTTCCCTTGAGGTATACCGCGATACCAATTACAGTAATTTGTCCAGATACGATATTCAAAATTATGTTTAACCTCGGATACATCGTGCGTAGGTAACGCGAATGCTTTCGAAGATAAAAAATGAGATATGAAAATTTGTTAAAAGGTGGATGGAAAAGTTAGAAGAGAAGTAACTAAAGCTATCGGAAGAGTCGAAAAAAAATGGATTAATTTTGTTTGTAATTTTATTTTATTTTTCGCGAAAAGAGAAAAATATTTGCGTTAATTTATCGGATAACTTAATATTAAGACCGAAGCGTTTCAACAGTTGGAATTGTACGCAACAATAAAATAAAATAATCCAAAGAACAGCTTTAGCACATCGAGCCGTTGAAAATTTCTGACTCATAACGGTGCTGCATAAAAGGTGTCGTTCCTCTGTTGAATAATTGCTCGTCGGATTTTATGACTCGAATGCTTTAACAACCGTCCACCCAATTTCGACGGTAATAAAACGTGTCATAAATATTGATTCGTCCAGAGGCTCTGGACGATTCTTATAGAACGACCGCCCTCCAAGAATCGATATGATCCATTCGAAACTTTTATTTCGCTATCATTGAGTTGGCTCATCTCTGGTCGCTTCGCCGGATTTTTATTCGTCCCGATCCAACTTTAGAAACGTTCGCAGCTCTTTCCAGGGCTAACGTAAATTTACTGCCGGCCACCGCTGTCAGGATCAATAAATCCTCGAAACGTTTGAATGCCGGGTTAATAACTGGCTAACTACAGCGTGGATCGATCGTTCGCTCGCGATCATTCGCGAAAGGTGCCCGCGAGTCTGTTCGTTTGAACTGCAAGCGGATAACAATTGACCCAATTAACAGCGTGCATCGTGCAGGCTTCGCTCGAGCGTGAAGACTCGCAACGAAATAAATTCTTGCGACGAATCGAGGTCTCTTGCGCAAGGAAACCGTTGCTGTACTCGCATGCAGCTCTGCCTGGTCTTTTACGACTTCTGGATAACGTATTTCAATCGCGAGCATCGCCCTTGCGCGTTGAAAGGGCGGAAGATAAATAGTAATACAGCTTTAATGGTATCTTCCATATTTTTTATCGTAACAGAGGAATGAAAGATCATCGAATGGTAAAATAAAAGGCAAGGGAAGTGCGTGCGAAAACAATGTTGGGAGAGAATTGTGATCGAAGGACTTTGTCTATCAATTGTAGTGAAAAAAAAACATCGCATCGCTCTGTTTGTTGCATACTTTGTACTTGGCCGCGTGTCCAAAATGTATTTGTCAATTATACGAGTCGGTGCTCTTCGGTGTATTCCCTTAGCTTCCACAATAGAGATCCAGCTGGAACGCTAACGCTCGAATTCGAGTGGCTGCTGACACCGCGCGGCCAACCGAGTGACGTGCTTTTCCTGTCCATACGACAGAACCGATTCTGCGATTGCCACGTTCCTCCGTTTCGCAAGCTTACTCGTAAATCTGGCGCGTTTAGACGCTGCCGGTTGAATTACACGATGGATACGGGTGCTAAACATGCGACGTAACCATTCGGATTCCTGGGATTGCTATTGCATAATGCATCTCGCCGCGGAGTGTCGATCATTCGGCGTGAACGTCTACCGGTCTAACGGGTTGTCGATTGTCAACTGTTCGGGGAAACGAATTCGAGATCAACGTCAGTGTTCTGCTCTGAACTGATTGTAACTGGCGAAGGTGAAAAGTTAATTTAGCAACGGATCGGAGAATTTTTCAGCGTTCGAGGAAACAGTATCAAATTGATGGTTACTTTAGGTAAGACTGCAGCGATGTTTAAATATTATCATGATAGAAGATTCAGAATTTTGCGACTCAGAGAGTTTACAGAGAAGATATCAAGCTAAATAGTATCGAATTAATTAAAAGACCTCAACCTGACACATTCGCATTAATATTTCGATCTCTCTATTCATTAAACAGCTTTGATACGGCGTTGCCGAACTGTCAGCTGTCGACACGTTCATCCTTAATTCCTTGGAAACCAGACAATCGTTCGTTTTTACCCTTCAAGCTATCCAAAATCCAATGAACGTGTAAACCCATCTATCGATTATTCAATTATTTAAACAACACTTTGCGTATATGCCAGTATAAATCAATTATATCAAACGCTTCCACAGCTTAACCTATCCTCTCTCGACATCAATATCCACTTTATACGAAATGAAATTAACGTTTGTTCGATTCCATCAGAATTCCTGACAATTTTTCTCAAAAACAGAACCTGAAAGTTTTTTTTCGAGCGGTACTCAGCCTCGTAAACAGGAAGTAGTTCGTGGATCGTCTATGAGTATCCATTCGTAGTCGAGGAACTTGCTCGTACAGTTTGCCGTGAAATTAGTGAAACTCGTTTACACCGCAAGACAGGTAGTTTCGTGGCAGCGTCGTTATAACGACGAGCTTTCGAGCTGTCCCTGTATCTGTACGTGTATCTATACACGCTCGTATATCTGTTATACAGAAACTATGTAGTGAACTGAAAGGGATGGCAAAGAGGTGACAGGGCAGAGAGAGACAGAGAGAGAGAGAGAGAGACAGAGACGAAGAACCGTTTCTGATGGACCAAGACGTCGCGGTCTCCGTATATCGTTAACAAGAAGCGTTCCTGGTCGATTTACGCGGCAATGCCTTTGGAATATCGTGCATAGAGAATGGTCCTTTCTCTGCTCACACCACTTCGCGAAACTGCAAACCTATGCATCGAGTGGACACGATTTCTGAGCGTGGACCGTCGCGCAGGATAAATGCAGTATCGTGGCGCGAACGGCTGCATCCAACGCTGCGAATCACGGAGATTTATTATCCAATTTATGTTCCGATCGGGAACGATGCCGCTTGGAAATAGAACGATCCCGGCGAAATTAACGATACGTTGCAACCGAAGACGAACGGTATTGAATATTTCGACGCGATTTAAGGTTGTCGCTAAGAGGTGGTTCATTGGCTGCAAATTTTCTTTCGCCTCCTTTCCGAGGAGAATGATCGGGACAATTTCGATTTGTTCCGGATTCGTTTGTTCCGGGACGAGTTAGATTTAGTTGTGCATTTTCCGACTGCTCGGAGAAAATTAAGTATAATTAAATTCGTTGGCTGCGCTTGATATATGTAAAATGGGATAAAAGCATGTTAAAAAGGGAACCAACAGACGATTCTACAGGAAACTGTTACAGACGATTCTAATTCGACTGAAAGAGACAAGAGTAATGGAGTATCTTGTATAATCCGGTGAGATAACGACGATCGGAGAAGTTACACGGATTACGGTGTTCCAGAAAGGCAGCCGATGTTCGCGAATAATTGATCCCAATCCACGGCAATTGGGAAGGGCCCGTAAGGCGACGCGAAGACGCACACCGACACGCTCAACGAGTCTCTGTCGGCTAACTGGAACAGATATTCTATTACCGTCGATTCTGGGGCTTCCCTCGACACATTTGAAACTCAATCCAATTTCATATCGAGCGCACAACTCGAGTTCCGCTCGCGCGCGCATCCAGTTCGCCGAACCCTTTTTTCCCTTCAACGATCGCTTTATGCATCTTAACAGCGTTTGAATGTCGACAATTTTTGTATAACTTGGTTCTTGTATCGTTTTCCGTTCAAACAATTGTATTATTTTTTTTTCTTTTTATTATTTATATAGTAATTCCTAAGATGAAGAAATATACTGAGAAAATACTAGTGACCCGAATATTTGAATAACCAACGAGTCTCCGATTCACGCATCTTCAGCCACAGAAAGGAACAAAGAAAGAAAAGTGATACACAATTTCCCACCAACTGCTAGTTCCACCGTCCAACAATACAACCGACAATTTCTACGATAAATTAATACGTGACTGAGCGACTAGTTATTCGGCTAGCAATTTAATTATCGCGTTAAGCACGATAATTAGAATACAATAGTGTGTTACGATAAAAATTCCTAACCTATACCTTCGACTTTTCCGCTATTCTCACCATTCGATTAAAAATTCCCCGGCAAAGAAAAAAGGAGAAAAAAAAGTAACGATGAGAAAGTAACGTATTTACGAACCAGTCGTACTAATTAATCCCATTAGAGCTCATCGATCCCGCCACGTTTCTTTCCTTCCAAGACTAATCGCGTTCATACGTATCAGGGGCGTGTACCACGATTAGCTGCCCGTTTCTTTTCCATTCCCGAAGACAAACCGATCGGCGCAGCCGGCGTAAAAACAATCTACCGAGTTTTCTCTCGTCGTTAACGCCGTTGAAACGAGCTCTGTCTCCGTCGGGGCGTCAGGCAATTCATTCGATTGTCAAGAAAGTTTAAAACGACTTGTCACAGGCCGACCGACGCCTGTTCGTCTTAACTGCTTCGCTGTTTCAAGGACTTTGAAGTCCTTCGAGGCAGCCCAGCGACGCTCGACGACATAATAACGACAATTATCGTTATAAGTGCGCGTTGGCAAGTTTCGTGCTTGCATTGTGACTTTTACAGGAAACTTTCAGTTTAATCTGTCTACCAACATCGCAAACGAGGTATACGAAACAGACTGTACGCAAAATTTCCGCGAGAACTTTCTCGTCTCGGACTGTCGGGGGAAACATTTTTTTACTTTTTTTCCCCTTCCTTTTTCCTCTGGCTTTCCTTCCCTTTTTTCCCCCTTTTTTTTCTTTTTTTATGTCGCGAAATTCGTGTACAAATATCGTAGTGAAAACAGGTTGTTAGAGACTTGTGCCGCGAGAGACGCAATTTCACGTCGGAAAGTTTTCAGATTCGCCGCAATTAACGAAACTCGTTTAGGGTGGCGGGAAAAGAGCGCCCGGCCGCCGATTAAAATTAAAGTTTCCGGCAATTTCCGGCGGGGATTCTTTGGAGACTTCTTTTGCTATTCCGAACGTTCCCATCGACGATGTCTGCGTTAATCTTTCTTACGTTCGAAGGAAAAGAATGCAATTATGGTGTGCCAGGTACCGAAAGAAGGAAGAAATTTGTCGCAGTAGAAACAGACAAACATAGTCAGACGCGAGCGTGTCAGACACGGACAAAAGTACCGTACCCTAAGGAAAATTTCAGCTTGTCAGATACCATGATTCTTCTACGTGTTTCGTATCCATATTTATCCACTCGTACACGTTTTAATTTGCACGAAATAACTGTTTTCAACCACTAGAACGATACCACGTTCGACGATAGCGGCGAAGCTTGGCCACCGTGTCTCGATGCGGTTTACCTCGTTAACGGCCGAAAGCACTCGAAAGTCTGTTTCTTTTCCCTCCCTATTTCCTTTTCTTTCTTTTTTTTCACGGATTCCAACCAGAAATGCTCGCACAAATTTCTATTAAATTTCTGCCATTAGGGAATTAGCTTGGGTACGCGGTTGCGCATAATAATTTCGTATTAGCCGTTTATACGGTGTACCAGACACCAGAGTCGAGTCGTTGTTTAAATAATTATATCGTTCCCCTCGATAATTAGAACCGTGTAAAACGAAACGACGTAAGAAAGGACAAAATAGAAATTGTCCTCGAGGAATAGCTTTCGCTCTTGCAAGAATTCAAGATTTTTCTTTAATTTTTCGACGCTTCTGTTCATCGACCGTTTCCATGGAATCTGATCTTCTTACACGGAAAAGAAGTTTTCCTCAAGCCGTATTTCCCGTTGTCCGAACAATTAATAATTCAATTTTGTTAAAAAGCGACGCGACTAATGTTAGAGCGACAAATCGATTAGAGGTTGATTCGATGTTTCCGAAGCTTTAACATTCGATGTAACAGTAAGTAATAAAACTGGTGCAACCATGAGTTCCGCGATTATTTCTATAATTATTTCGCTGACATATTATTTGACAGTGTTCCTTTTTTAATACCAAATTAAATTTCTTAAACCAGAAATATTTTCTTCTTCACGGATACCGTAAATATTCTTCTTCTTTCGATTTACAGCAAAGGAGGAAATCTCTGTTACTAGGAATGCAAGAATCAAAGTGAAATGCGTCAGAAGTTAAAAAAAGAGTGAATTATACGCATGAAGAAGCGCGATAGGATGCCAGTTGCATCGATGTTATGTGAATTTGACTTATCATAGGAAATCGCAACGATTACTCATGCGCTCTGCGATTACGAGGCAAAACAACATTTACAAGCTCTGAATCATCGATGGTCAATGTCATTCCGCGGTTACTCGAGATCTAACCGAAAGAAACATCCAATCATTCTTCGACATCCGCAATTCGCTTTTTTTCTTGCGTACACATAATTGCTTCCAATTTTACTCTGAAAGAGTTAATTCCATACTTAAAAGCGAACAAAAAAAAAAAATCAATTTTTTCGTACCAAGAAAATGTATCGATGAACAAGTTCAAATAGGAAGAAACAAAATGAAGGACTTATCGAACAGCAACAGCTGTTAATTCTGCGCCAACTCAATTTGCAAATTTACGGCGACAATATGCGGTGTAACGTGATTTTCAGACCACAAGATAATCGAAATCCCGATCGACGGTGGCAGAGCATGAATTCTTGGGTATAGGTCAGCCTGACATTATCCACGGCAATCAGCGACACTGTGCGCTCATCACAGTTTCGCAAGCGTTTACGAGCGGCACGAGCCACTGTAAAATTGATTTCGCAAATGTCCGCGGCGTACGTCTCTCCGCACAGAAATGTGGCCGTTAAAGGTCAGCTAGCTAGAATTTCAGTGTTGTATCAGAAGGAGCGTGAAAAAGAAAGGGTTCGAGGATCCGTGAGCATCTAATTGTGCTAATGGAAGTAAGAAAAAGAGATGGGTACTTGTTAGAAATTAATGAGAGGAGATACACGGTTTTAGAAGAACGAAATTTTATGCGACGGCGATTCTGATAATTTAATCAACGTTTGCTCTCTCGGTATTATTCGATCGTTAAATAAACTTTAATTTAGATACGAAAATTAAGTTTCTATTTCTTGATCTGTTATTCACTATTATCCACTACCTGTTCTGAAAATTCTATTTTCTCCCGCACAGCTCTACTTTCAATTATAAATTGATTACCGATTCTATTTTAATCCAGCACTGGAAGACGCCAGTATTTTGTACCAAGAATAAATTTAACCGATGTTGCTTCTAAGATATTTTCAATTGCTATCGATTTCCACGGAATTATTACAGTACGTGTTCCAATTAAACCCAGCATCGATACCTCATGACAACTTGGAGAAACTGTATTGCTTCCGGCGTGCTACGAGGCCCTTGTCGGTCCACATTGATCAAGCAATCCTGCGCGTTAATGGTTGGTCGGTACAAGTGAAAACACTTACAGCACCACGATCTCCAAGGAATCGATGGTCGTAACTACCTCACGAGTAACTTCGCGACGTCTAGTGTTTGTACCGAATTCCTGTTAGATTGAATTCTCTACACGGTCGCGCAACAATGACCAAGAAAAAGGGGAAGCTTTGAAATTTGTGACAGAACGGTATGAATGTCGATGAGGTGAAATTTTTCGTTTCTTTTTTCTCCTTTTTCTCTTTTTTCTACGATACCACATCGACCAAACACAACGTCCAGGTCTCGCTGACCGTGACGAACAATTTGTCCTGCGAAATTACGAGTACTGGTTCGCTTTCCTCCGAACTGGAGGGATATATCGACCGACGAAACATCGGACAGTGACTTTGCACCGTTCAATGAATCCCCGTTAATGGAGGCTTTTAGTGTACGCGTAAACATTTACAGGAAATGCATCCTGATTTCCTGGGCGTCGTTAAACACCACGATCATAAATCATAACGCGTTGTGTATTTACGCTCGCGCTCGTGATTGCACGGGAACGATGTACCAGGCTTTTCGTTAAACAATTGCCCGCGTAGAAAACGACGGGGAGTGCGATAGGGTACGACTGCATGGAAATCATTGCCTCTGGGTTGTTTCCGGGGTGGATTCGATTGCCTCGTCCATTTCGTCTTACCTGTAACACACAAAAACAAGTTTCGATCGATTAATTCGTATTTACGACACAATTATAAAACGATTTTTTTACACAACCTTAAGAGAAACACGTGCACAACGGATGAAAAGAAATTAGGATCGCTTCGATCGAATTCTTCAAATACCCTTCCACATCTTTGTCGAGACAATATACTTCCATTATACTACTCCTTTAGTAAATAATAATTTCAAACAAAGTTGCAAAACTCGCGTACAGGTTTCATTTCATCGAACCAAAGTCTGAAGAACAAAAGAACAATTTTCTAAAAGTTGAGTAAGAAAAACGCAACCGTACTTTNCCATATATAAAATCATTTCGGTAAATATCAGTCTTTTAGTCTATATATTAGATAATACACGTATTTTGTTCTATAACTCGGTGATTTTACATTACTCTATTCTATCGCTAAACTCAATGACGTATCATTAGATTTATCACCTCGAACACTGTTATCAGAGTTCCTATTATCCCGCTCTCTATTTTATTTTTTAAAATATTTCCTCTCGGCGATACAAATTTTTACATTGCTTTCAATAAATGTTTTATTTCAATGCTACAATTTCTGTATTCAATCGAAGAAGAAATAATACGAAAGAATATAAATATCCTGGCAAACGAAACATAACTTCTTTGAACTTCATAAAAGTTTATGTTACACTCCATCTCGATCTTAATACTGTTGTTTCAAAATTATTAACCATTTCTATCCTGTTAAATCTCGTTTATACAATCGGAGAGAAAAGTCAAGGCACGTACAGGNAAATAATAATTTCAAACAAAGTTGCAAAACTCGCGTACAGGTTTCATTTCATCGAACCAAAGTCTGAAGAACGAAAGAACAATTTTCTAAAAGTTGAGTAAGAAAAACGCAACCGTACTTTCGAACCTCTCAATCGAACGATGCCGATAAACTCTGGTAGAATCTTCGCGAATGAAACGACATCCAGAGAATCGAAGTGTTTTCGCGTGTTCAGCATAGCTCGAAAACTGATCCGCGTTGCGCAGCAGGTAACGAGTCGGTCGTGTTAGATCGCGTCCTGGTGGCTCGAAGTCGCTACGGCACAGCTACACAGGAACGGATAAGACCTGGCAGGTGGCCAGCCTTCGAGATATTGCACATGTTTCTTCGGCCGCATTTGCATACCAAAGCTCCGCAAAGTGTGAAACTATTGCCGGCGAAGCCGATCCGTAGATCGCAGATTAAACGGCTGTTCGCGGCCCGCAACCCCTTCCTTTCTCCTATTCACCCTTCGTCGATTTCCCATCACCCTTTCTTATCCGCTTGGAAAGGAAGACCCCGATGGAATTACGCCCAATATCCGTGCGTCGACGATGTTTTTACTCAAAATATTTCCACCCTTTGTACACCCGAAAATATTTATACGGCTTCGTGCCGCCAAGAAATCATAAATATTTAGCAGCTACTTTATTATATTATTCAACTGCTTTTAGAAGCGGTTTCCACCTCGGGCGGACTTGTGCGATAAATATAGCCAACGAAAAACAAATGACCGATGGAGAAAACAGATCGCGTGGATGAACGAGCTGAGATGCTTCGATGATAGATATTTTTATCATGAGGTGGTTTCGAGGATTCGAGAAAATGTTTAGCATGGATGAATCGGGATTTCATCTTTTGGGGTATTTAAAAAATACCTGAAAGTCGACTCTTCTCGTTTTATAATTTACAAATGAACCGGTATTTCAGAAAGAAAAGAAATAGAATTTTATTACCTAACCAATTCTCAGTAAAAATTTGGTATTTGCAGATCTGCACTCGGAAGAAAGACACGTCTCGTCAATAACTATCCAGGATGTATTAAGATTTTAACTGAACATTGCACAGGAAAAACGATTGTCGATATACGGTGCACGAATACCTTTTTCAGTCACGGTATGCATTCCGCTCGATTATTTCGTCACAATACCGCAATAATTACGCAGACCCAAGGCACGCCACAATTAACCTACTTCTCTTCTTCGTGCCAACCACCTTGAGTCGAGCCTTACCAAATAGCAGTGAGGTGCTCCCAGACGATAGAACGAAAAACCGTGGCAACGAGCAGTCGCAGGGACACGCGATCGCATAATGAATGAACGAAACATGGCTAACCCCGTGTTATTCGCTTTAACACGGTGAAAATAATTCGCTTGCACAGTCCGTAATATTTCATCGCGTTTCACGGCCAGCGTATTGCCATCTCGGCAATAATAGTATCGCAGATACGAGGCACGATAACACATGTTAACGTTCGTATCCAACGAGCAGAGAGACCAGTGGAAGGCCGTTAACGGAATTATATCGAGCCACTGCGGAGGATCTGCGCGGCCGGTACCGTTGCTGAGTTATTAGCTGTTTCCCTTCAGAATTAGCAGTAAATTAGCATACCATTAACGCTAGCTGCACGCACTCGGGATACTCGATAATCCTCTAATCCCCAAGTTTATCTTCGCGTGATCCCATTATCGCCAAGTGAAACGCCGTACGAGGCCTCTCTACGTGTTGCTCTTCGAGTGCGAAGAATGCTTCAAGTAACGCGTGCACGTGTACACCTGTGTGTGTGCGCGCGCGCGATCGTTCGTTTCATCAGAATTGCTGCTTTTGTTGGTATAATGCAACGGTTTATCCGATGATCCGTCACGTGCTTCGCGAATGTATCTTTTATTCGGAGTTTCTTTTTTCTTCTTTTTCTTTCTTAGCGCGAAGGGTGTAATTGATTTTTAATTTGTTGGAACGAACGGTGTGTAATTTTGCGAGTTGATAAAATGTTATATTTCTGTTTTATCGTCGAGTCCAGGGCATGGGAAGTAGGTTTAAAGGTGCACGAATGTGACGAACATAAGTTAGATGGGTTCAAAAGATATGTACATACGGTAGACATAATCTTCTCCTCTCATCTATTCCAAGATTATAAGGGTTTTTAACGTTCCTTTTTAATGAAAGCGCGTTCCTTTTACGTCCATTGCATGCAGCGGATAATATCAAGGTAAACTGAACTGAAAATTACATCTACTCTACACATCTCTTCCGTATCTTCGAATTAAAAAGAAAAAGAAAGAGAGAGGAAAATATTCATGAATAGTTTTATATATCGCGCCTGTTGTTAAAAGGTAGACAATCCTCGAGCTCTGAAAATTGTATTACAATTTCAGGAAAATTAGATGTTTCAACAACCCTTTAACTTCTACAACAGATATATTTTTTTTCATTATCTACTTTCATCCGCAGCACGGTAATGAATAAAACACAGGAAAGCGTAATTTTGTTTCTTTTTTATTCCGAACATCGCTAGCTATTTACGCAGAACAGTCGCACTTCGGCAAGTTTACGATCATTGTTACGGTTCGATGACGTCTCGCGGAGCACGTAAAAACTACCACCATCTCGAGAAGAACGACAAGGCCTCCTGATTCTGCTAAGAAAACCTATTAACGCGTTCCACTTTACAGCGACGCGATTATCGATTCCACCGTTCCACGAGGGGACCACGGGAAAGGCTGAGAAAGGAACGACAGCGTTCGCCGTGGTGAACTACTATGAAATATTATTCGAATGTCAATAATATCCTCGACTACTTTCCCGACTTAATATCCGCGCTCCGTGCCTTCAGATCTTCTAACTTACAGCTGTGTTTAACGACCGGATAGAAAATTAAATATAGTCCTGTAGCTAATAATATTTAGAGACCGTAACAAGTGTTCCTATTTTCTGTGTTTGCTCAGAGAAGCTTTAACGAAATTATTTAACAATTCCAATATTAACCGGATCGTTTTACAGAAAACTTTTATTATAGAACACTCTTAACCGTAAAACAATTCTTAACTGTATTTCCAAAATTCGATTGGTATCATCTTCCGATTCCTTTCGAGCAAAAAAAAAATTTTAACCGCGGAAAGAAATTTGGAGAACAGCTTGAAATTAAATTATGCAACAAATTTGTGAATAAATTACAAATCGAACTAAACCAAAATATCGAAGGCATCCCGAAACTTGAAAACGTTTCCGTCGTAACGCGTCGCCAGGTAAAATCCCCACAGGGCCCCGGTATTAATCTGCTTGTAAGCAGGCCGCGTAATTTCTCGTACCGAGAATAGTGCTTAATTCGGAAACATCTTCCGGGAGGGTGTTCGAGGGGACGAAGAAAATGGATGTTTCATGGTGTTCTCCTCTCCACTCTCGCATCGAGACCGAGGACAAGGGGTCGTGGGAGCAGCAACGACGAACCTGGATGCATTCTGGATGGTCTGGCGTGTTCGCGAGCTCGTGGCGCGACACTAAGCGGAAGCGCTAATTTTGGTAGCGAGAGAGCGTCGTCCCACTCGAGCGTGTTCAAAGTTTCAAGGTCTCCGCGGGGAGATGTTCCAACAGCAGAGTGGTCCGTGTAAATTCTGACCCTTTGAGCGCGTACTTTACGCGATGGAAACTAACGGTAGCGAGCGTGAAACACCGAATCGTCGAATAAGACGATACTGGGCCTCGTCTTGGGTCGTCCGTTTTGTCTTCGTATTTACAATTTTCCTCGTTGCGTTCATTCGGAGATTTATGGTGATGGTTTGCTCGTATCTTGTTCCTTAATTAATTCCAAAACGAACGGTCGAGGTTATTAGACAAGTTGGTGCCAGCGTTAAACCGTACGAGAGGGAAGAGACGGAAGAGACGGAAGGGACGAACTTGTATATCTTCCTCTCTCTTTGCCGCTTGCTCGCGTTGCTTCGGTATACGCGCGTGTTCGACGAAGATTTTCCGAAAAGTTTGACGACCTCCGTGTCCGAAAGTTCGTCCGAGGCACAGCAGCGTGGAGAGGCGTTAATTTCATCTGGAAAGGAAGGCTGACAGTGCGATGCAACCCTGGGGACGTTTCCGGGGACGAAATGGACGCGTAACCCCGATCCATCTGCAACGAAGTCTTTGCTAGCAGCAACATTTAACCTGCCATTCCTCTATCGCTTCTTCCTCGTCCTTCGACCTACGTTTGTCTCTCTCGTTCCCTCGACCTGACGCCTCTTAACTCGTTTCCGGAGATGGAGTTCAGTCGTGGGTCACGTTCGCCGCTATTTCTCTGGGTCGTCGTAATTAGGATTCAGCCCAGTTCGGCTCGGCTTCGGCGAATTTATCCCACTTCCGCCGTTTTCAGCTCTCTCTCCAGGTTTCGACTGGAAGAAACTTCTGTGCCTTGTGGCTCGCTGTTCTGGCGTCTCTAGTTCTACTCGTTCCGACTACGCGTCCTTCCTCTCTCTTCTTCCATGGTTCACCCTACTTGGTAGGAGGAAGACTTCTTCCTTGAGAACGAATCTGTGGGTACCATCTGGTAGGCGAGAAGAGTCGAAACGTGTCTATTCGAGGCGCACGTAGCGGAAGGATTCACTGCATCTGGCTCCTTATCTCGCGAATAATCCGTGATTTAAGATTCCCCCTAACGATAACGATTAACTCGCTACTATGTACATACCAGCAGGAATTAGAGAACTTTCCGGTTTTATGGACTACCCGGAAACTTCGCGCCCTTTGCTACTGGAATTGTGATTGTCTCGATAAAACGACAGGGAAAAAGGTTTATTGGTGGAACAGGACGAAATCGAGTAGGGTGTAATCGATTTTTCGAGGTGGTTTGGTAATTGGATGAAAATATATTTAGAGAACCGATGTAACTAACTCTTGTACATTTCGTTTAGCTCTGACTGCATTAATTATTCCAATTTAAATCGTTCGTCGCGTGGTATAAAAATTTTGTGTACAACAGGAATACGTGAATAATTGACGCAACACAGAACCAGTGTCTGAGCCACAGAAATAGAATTCAGTTGTTATGGAATCAATTTTAATACTCGATGCGAGTCAAATTCGATAAACGTCGTAGAAACAAACGATAACAGGAACATCTGCATTTACGAAGAAAAGTTTTCCAAGAAAAATAGCTATTTGATGGTAAATAGATCTTGAACGCGGTGACGCAGGTTTCCGAGGAAGTTCGTTGATCGTTTCACCGATCGAAAACGCCGCGAGATGACGTTTATGGGACGTCGCTTATCGAACATCTTGCCAGCGGGGCTTTAATCAAGGGGCGCGCGTAATTCTCGTTTTTCCCGTGGGGAAAGACCACGCTTTTTCCCTTCTCGGCGAAAACGGTATGTCTGAACGAGTGGGCGAAGAAATTCTTATGCGTGGTCACGCGATTCTCGAGTTATCACCCTAAAATAAGTCAAGTCTCGTTTGTAGACATCTGAGATAGTTGTTCATTTGTTGAGCTTGCTTGTATCCTATTTATGAATGCTTGGAGAACACGAGAATAGTGATTATAGAGAACGGTAGCTATTTCTGGATTCGGGTTTATTTATTTGAATCATAAGGTGTGAATTATTAGCGTGAAAAAGTTAAGAACGCGATGGTATAAGATACTCTGGATCAACAAACTGATGACACAGAATAGCGTACAACAGCAGTGAGCGTATATTTATTGCGAGAGTAATAAAGGGTTGGAGAAGATTAACGAGGAACGAAACAGACTGCACGCATATAATTTCTGCAAACGTAAAGCAGAAGAGAACCGTCTTTTAATCTTAAATTTTTCCCAAAAGTTTGCCATTAAATTTCGTTTCGGAAGAAATAAAAATTGCAAACGACGAGAAATAACAAAAAAAAAAAAAAATGTTATCGTACCGGTTACAACAATTCAACCGATAATAGAGGTCTAAAATCCTTTTCCTAGAAAAAGAAAAAAAAACAGACAAAATACACAGAAACATGAAATCATGAAATTCCCTGAGTTCATGAAAAAATTATTTTTTCGCGTGTCGACTGGTTCGATTATTATTTCGCGATACTGTCTGAATTGCGATGGAATATTATCTCCGCGCCCGATATTGAGCCTAGGAGCCTGAAAACTGTTCAGAACCGGACAGAAGCGTCGCTCGTGTTTGTTTGGTCTCAAAGCACGGAAGTTTACTTTCTGCTCTCGCTGTTTTTCGGATCTGCATACCGCTGAACAGACCCTGAAATCCCTGAGTCTTCGTTGAAATAACAAAACGAACCGAACCATTCTCCAAATAAACCGGATTTCAGCCTCGGTATTACTCCGATTTTTCCTGTCCCTTTCCCCGCTCTCGACTGCATACGATTCTTCGTACCGCGATAACACGAAACGTGAGTGCTTCGAAAAATCTGAGCGAAGGAACAACGAACTGAGATTGTAAAACGGTTTTAAGGGCGATTCCTTTTGTTGGAATTGCGAATAGAGGGTTTACGTTTAAAGGATGCTGTGGTCGATTTTTATTACGCGAATAGATAGGTCGTAAAGCGGTTCGGACCTATGTCGAGCTTTCAGACTCTTTGATAGACGGTGCATAATGCATAAACACTTGATATTAAGCACGGTACATCGCTCGTGAATGGACACGCATCGTCGGGGAACTTTACGATCGTAAAAAAGAATCGTAAAGGTACGTTGAGAGTCAGATTAAAAGGTAAAGAAGACAACTGAATGAATGATTTATTGTTACACGTGTAGCCTAAAAAGTTCTCGATTGTTCGTGAATTGTGCTACAATTATTACAGTACAGTTCAGAGAATATATATTTGTACAAGAATAAACATATATTGCAAATCTTTAATATTATTATAATCATGAAGGTTTATACCTTGTTAGTGTATACAAGCAGATAAATAACTAATTTTCATCGATGTATATTAAAAATAATACATTGAACCATCTACGCGTATATTAGTACGTATCGTCTGACCAATACCTGGTTTTACTACTTAAATATAAACCGAAATATATTGCGCGCAATAAATCAAGTGTACCGACTAAAAATTCTCTTTTCTGCGTATAAAATAAATTTTGAAATGTTTCTGTGTGCACGTTGATGAAGTAAGTAATATCGTTTTCAACTCGCGGCAAGTTTCACCGCAGATTTCACAGTGATAAGTGGCGCGAATTTTTATAAAACTCTGCTTCGCGCCGGCAAAATTATCGTATTTTTATTCGACGGATTAAACGAGCCTGCTCCCCCATAATGAAAATACGATGTTTGTTTAAAGAATTGTCGAAAAATAAAAATCGACTCCGTGAACCGAGTGCATCGGGAGCATGCACGCGCGCGCATGTTACCGCGATTATTCATCCCGAGATTAATGCCACTTCATATTTCCTGCGTGCTGTATAATGAAAATTGTCTCCGCGTCGGTGTACGATTACTCTCGTACACGAACGTTGCGAGAACCTGTGTGCAATGATATTTAATCACTCAGGCTAAATTTAACCTTTTTTTTTTTATTTTTTTTTTCTGTGGACTGCATACTTTCTCGGAACATGGAACCGATTTATCGGGATTTAAAAACAATATGCGATTACGCGTATAAATTCTATAAATACTGCTGATACGCATTACCAGTATCGGCGATGGCTCGGAAACTCTATTTTCCTCAATGCGAATCTGTGATCGAACGAAAATCAGTTTTCATTTGCTAGTATTTTTAGAATACAAATTCATGGACGCGATACTTTCTTGATATTCATAATAAAAATAATACGATATCACTCGTGTTGAATATTCTAAATTATTAGCGCCAATTTTCTACAAAAAAAAAAAACAAAAACAAAAATGATATATCGGAAGACTGGAAACAGTCGACAGACTTCGTTACGATACGACAAATCTCTACAGGAATTATCAAAAAATTTTCATTTATTCTTCAAGACAGTGACTACTCGCTACAATTACTCAACATCTGAATCTCCCTTTTGCAAGATACCACCCTTTCCCCCAACAATCTTGACAAAACAAAGTACCTCTCTGACCAACAAAGCAAGATGATCGTCTGACACCCATCAACAGCGAACGCTACGCATTCATGAACCATTATCGTTCCTGGCGCGCGTTAGCAACAACAATATCATCCCTGTCGCGGACACGCTATCAACGCCGCCTATTAGTCAAGCGCGATCCTTGATCGGGTGCAATCTCCATATTTTAAATGTCCATTCTTCCGAACGACCGCGCGATCTCTTGCCCACGGCTACGATTGTAATTATAACTGGCGAGAATTACAATTCGGCTCGATTATCGGTGAGCATAACGCCGCGGAGAATTTCTCCGAGCATTATTCACCAGCACCGTCCGTTGCTAGTAATTAAACCGCGATACCAGTGCTACGGAAAACGCGCAACCCTCGTCACCGGTAAACAGAGATTACGCCGATTAATTTAATAGCGGACCGTGTTACCGGCGTCGTTCCGCGAAGTCTGTCTGCACGATGACAGTATTGTCAGCCACGCTAATTACCGAGATTCTGAAACTGCAAGCGTCACGTGCTTACCAGGGAAGAGGGAGGATGAGAGCGGAGAGATACACGCGGAGGTGCGTGCACACGTTGCAGCGTGCTTGTGCTCGTAACGACGACCGGTTACGGTGGATGTCTTGGATTATGATGGTGTTTTGGAATTATTCTGAATTTAACACGAGTCGTTGGGGATGATATAGATTTATTCATAAAAGGGGCTCGAGTGGAAATTTTTATACGTTGAAATACAAAAATGGCGAATACATTTGATACACGGCATTTCCTTTTTTTTTTCTCCTCTTTTCGGCGATGTTATGTTGTTAATTCGTCAAAAACTGAAAATTCGTTTCAGGTTTCGGTATCCGTGTTTCCTCTATTTTTCACGTCATTTATCTTCCAATTACCACAATTTGCTTTATTAAGAAAAATATCGACCGTACCTTTTATCACCGGAATAAAAACTAAAAACAAACAGCAATTGAATGAAGCAAATTCAATTACAAATAATCTATAGCTTCCGTGTAGTACCATAAACTACGCTGAAAAGCTCTGTTACACGGTCGCGATAATCAACACAGCCCATGATAACTCGACAACGCACAGGTTTCGCGATTCCATGGTTACGTACGTATGTACAATCGCTATGGTTATTGTTGCGTGTCACGCGTTCTGTGAACTCTCCGTAACACTCCGCTCGACGACCACCGGTGCGTCCTTTTAGCCCTTGGTAAATGCAGGATTTCAAGGGAGGCGAAGAGAGTGCGCGCGATAACTCGGTTTCGAGGTATGCCAGGGGACGACGGAAGCCCGAGCTTTCATTGCTTCTGCCTTTTTGCCCTCTTTTATCTTTTCCTCTCTTGCCGCCGGTGTTATCTGCAGGGGCGGTGGTATCGATGAAGGGATGAATCGAGGCAGGGTAAGATCGAGCAGCTTTTTCATTGGGGATTGCCGAGGGGTTTCGTTCCGTTCAACTGAAATGTAGCTTTTATTGGCTTTAATTGATGCTCGTACTTGCACACCGAGAGGTTTGGTCAGGTAATATCCTCCTACGTTTCAATTGGCCACCAATTATTCACGGTTGAACAGAAATATCTTCGTGTTTTAGTAATTTTCATTCCACGACTATCGAGTATCGTTTTTCGTTCCCTGGATGTAATTCCCTAATGGTAAGAATCGCGTTTGCCGTTGGCAGCGTTACGAAACAGTCCGATTATTAATTGTATTAGTCGGACAATCGTTATTCGGTTGATCGGCTCGCTTAGCAATCGCGATTAATCGTTCGTCACGTTGACGCCAGAGACGAATTGCCCCCTCTCGTTGCGGGATTGATCGAGGAGATTAATCAACGATTTGCGTGCACGCAAACACGCTGATGAGTCACAGGGTATTTTTAGACGAACGTAACATTATCGATAAATTTCATCTCTGTAACGTTTGCAGAACAATTTCCTGCGTCTTACCGGTCGATGCGCGTAACATCCATAAAGACGTTTATCGTTAAAAATGATTAGAACGACGCGTGAAAAATTGCAGGGATAAAAGCATAGATACGTGGAAAGATCGAATGAAATTTATCCGTAACCTTTCTTCGAATGCATCGTAGCACGCGAATCATTTACTTTCATTGAACCACTTTAAAACGGCAGGAAGCTATCGAATTCAGATTAGGCGAGAAGAGTCATCGGGTGTAAGTAACTTTCGGAATAGACAATGAACGATATTCCGCGTGCATCCCGTGGTTACGCCCCACATAAAATCTGTTTACACAGCTGGAAAACACACCCCCGTGGTCGATGGAAGTGCCGCGAGCAGCTAAGCACTCGCTGACTTCGAGAGCCATCGCCTCTGGAATTTTATTAGCTGGAAGAGAGCAGGGTATTTGCATCAGATGCTAGAATTCTCCAGTCTTTTTGTTGTTCCAGATATATTCACCCGGACTCACTGCCTGCTCGCTCACCAACCCCTTCTACCCACTCTTCCTCCTGATATATCCAGACGAATTTATCAAGTGCATGCACCGAGTTCGCCCAAATTTCACGATTTACGGCCAATTGTTAGGATTTTATTGGCCATTCGCGGGAGAAATTAGCAGCCGAATCCTCGTCGCTTCCTAGCTTTTACGATAGCCCTAAAAATTGATCGCGAGCTAGCGTTTCTCGCCTACACGAATCGCTGGCTAATTCTTCCCGGTACGTGCCGTCGACAGCGTGAAATTGATTTCGCAAGAACCTGGGAATTTTATTACTGACATTACCGCATACCTCTAATTTTAAGCCCCTCCTTTATGACGCTCATTCACAAATTTCGATTTTCATATTTTTTGCAGAGAATCTTCAAAACCATACGGATGACAAAGAAATTGAAGGTTATTTAAATGACAAAGAATCCTTAAAGCTATGCAAACGATAGAAGATAGCGCTTCGATTGAAAAAAATTTCATTTCAATTTTTCAAATTTTACTCTTTCAAAATTATAACCAACCTAAGCTTAAAAAAAAAAGCAAGTCCTGAAAAACCACACAAACCGTAACTTTCTTCGTAAAAAGTTTAAGCAGCTCGAAGTTATCGCAAGGCGCAAGAAGAAGAAGAAGAAGAAAAAAATGCAGTAAGAGTATATAGCGTACGGAATACTCGGTTTAAATTAACAGTGCTACGGCGCGTTAAAAAATGTACGCACTCGAAGATGGTCGAGGGTTGCGCGAGCAACCGCAAAATCTGGGGGTTTTTACATCGGCCATAAGACGGCGCTGTATTTTATTAGCCGAAGAAGATGAAATTTGCATGAGATCCCTGAACTTTCGTCCCTCGGTTTCACGATTCCACCTTTGTGGACTTACATAACGCCACGAAGTTGCTGCTAAGTTACGAGCCGAACTTTCGGCCTGTTCGACAGATTTATCGCACACGCACGCGTAATAAGTGTCGGATAAAAAGGAAGGCACGACCGGCCGATTTAAGTTAATACTCGGCCGCCATAATCCGATACACTTGACAGGAGCTCTAACAAAATTTCATCGCGTTTCACTAAATTATACCGGTGCCGTAATTATTGGTATTACTATTGGTTTTACGAACGTTACTAATATCCAACGTAATTCAATAATACTGTTCAAGCAACGGTAGAGTTCGATTACGGTAGTCGATGAAGTGAATACGGTAAAATTGTACTGATTAAATTAAACAAGGATATCATTGCCTCGCAAAAAGTTGATTACATATAGTTTTCTATATTATTAAACCCAATAAAGATGAATTATTATTATTATCGTTATTACTAGAGTGTACGACTACGCTGCAAATAAATTATAAAAATTTACGAAAGTCGCCTTTAAAACATGAATTAAATGTTGATAAAAAAGCGTGTATGGTCGTTAAACTCGTTGGTCATAACGTAGAAACGAAAAAGCCATTTATGTTTATTTTACGCTGAAACTTTCGAATTCTTTATAGCAAAAATAATTGCTTCGCGACTATTTTTTCTCGACGCTTCGTTCGTGTAATTTTAACGCTTTAAACGTTGCGCACTGTTTTGAGTTTTTCTTTATACTTTAGAACCTTAAATGAGGTTGAACGATTCTATCGTAAAACTTAACCGTGAACAATTAAAACGTCGCGCTAATTGAATTGCAATTTCATTTTCTTTTATTCTATATTTCACTCGAAGTGCCGCGACGAAGTGTTTAATTACCTAACAACGAGAGCATCGGTTTTTCGTGTAATAATTATTGAAACAGAAATCGTGTTAGTTCTTGATCGTTTCGTGAAAATGTTTGAAGGTAACAGACAGACAATAAAACGAACCGTGTGTCGTATTCCGAAAACTATTTTCGTTGGCGACAGGAAAAACTGGACCGATGACGGAATGAAAAATGCATTCAGCGTTTAGGCAATAAAAGAACGCTTCAATAATCTTGCGGCTAGCTCGTAAATCTATTCATACCGCAAAAAAAAGAAAGAAAAAGAAAAAAAGAAAAAAATACAATGGAGGAAAGGAAAAAAGTACAAAAAAAAGTAACAGACAGAATGAATGTCAATCTCGAAACGCGATGTTCGTTTTATCGTCTCAGAACGTGAAATATTTGCAAGATTCTCGTGTTCATTCGCGTATCGTAACGATTGTCCCGTCATAATTTCACATGTTCGTTATATAGCCGGTGCTCTTCCGAACGATCCTCGGAATTTCTTGCCTGTACGAAGAGAACCACGGCGGGTGTACAATTTATACGCGATTCGTGAAATAAATTACGCTACACTCTCTCGTTATTCCGTTTAAAATATGGAGGAGGGATTAATTCGTCTTGCGCCTGGCTACGTATTCGCAATTACGAAACGAGTTCGTGTTCGACGGGACCCGAGTTCCAGTTTGTCGGTGTAATTATTTTAATCCGCGCGTTTCCACTAGGAATCCTTTGAAGATAAACGTCTTGTATTCTCTTCTACTTGATAAACGCTTCTTTGTCAATGTTTATTTCTCTTCGCTCGGAGGATTCATTTTCCGTGCTTAAAATTGATCAAACAAAGGTATTCATCGTAATTAAATACTGAAGATACGTTTCAATCATTTCTGTTTCGCTTACCAGTGGAAGTCTTTAATTAATACATTGCCGACTGAAAAAGTGAGACTCAATCGGGTATCTCTGATAACGTTTCTCGAAAAATTGGAGAAGAATCCTACATAATACAATAATATATCACTTTCTCTTTTTTTTCTATTTTTTCTTTTTTCTCTTTTCTGTCTTTTTAAGTAATACGCGAAGCAAAAGAGCAAAGGACGAGAAGGGAAGCGAAATTTAATTCAACATGGACACAGATATCGAATTCCACCCTTCCTTTTTTCGCATCCTCAATGATCATTCGCGCTCTATGGACATTCATGAGGCAATATCTATCCCCGAAATTTCATTGGGGCCGATAAATTTATCGCGTACGTACAGACGCGCCGGATAATTCCGAATGCATGGCCGGGCAGATTAACGAAATCCTGGCCGAAGGGGTGAGCGTTGGCGCGTGATTCTTTTGCATTTTCTGTCGAGTAGTTTAAGTGCCCCCAAGGGCTGCTTCAATCCGAATGGCTGTGTGTACGGAACAACACTCGTCGAAACCACAGGGGACTTCCGCTCTAGGAGGACTGTTTAAACTTTTACCCCGCGTCAACACTCAATTTCGCGCAAAAACCTCGCCTTCTCACGAAATTTCCGCAAAGAACGTTGTAAAACCAGACGCATCGATAAATATTTTTTTAGCGCTACCGTTGTAACAATTTTATCTATACGTTTCTAAAGATATTTTTCCACGACAAGGAGTTTAGAATTTTTATTCATCTGAAATAAATACGTTGAACGTTAGATCTATTTTATAATACGAGTATCGGTAGAAGACTCGCGTAAGTAACGAGAAAAAAGTCAGCAGTGTATCACAAAAGACAAAAATATTTACGGAGAAAAACTTTTACGCGACGACGAGCTCGTCCTGTCACGAAAAGGTGTTTTCGGTGGAGACAGTTCCTTCTCAACCGAGGACGTGGAAAAAATGTTAAGACCAAGCTTCGTGGCTTCAAACAGCGTGGTACATTTTTAAGAAACGAGGGTGACCTCGAAACTCTTCAGCGCTTCCATCTGAAGGGAAAAAAGAACGAAAGAAGAAAGCTATATCCAGGAAAAGAGTAAAGTCTCTCCCTCGACTTCATACATTTTTCCTGCCACGCCATTTGTCCGCATTGTCCAAAAGTAAGGGGAGAACGTTTCAAGCCGAACAGTATCGCTGATCCATCTCGCGTCTCCATTATATACCGTTGGATCGAATTCTCAAAGATGTTTCTGATCGTTTACGGCCTCTTGTCTCGCGTTTATCTCGAGCATCAACGTCGAGGAAAGACGGTAAAAACACTTCGCATTCCGTATATCCACGGATAACTTTCACCTCGAAGTATCCGTTCGAATTTTATGAACAGCACCGACAGATCCTCGAGCTCGATGAATCGACCAAGTATTCGCGAGGCACGAGTCGTTTCTGACGTCGTTCGTTCGACGATTTCACCACTCGATACAAATCGGGTATCAAGCTCGTTTCTTCTTTTTTACGAGGCGAAACGATAGGAACTCGACCGCTTAAAATCGAGCTTCCAGAGTTGATAGTCTCCTCGTAAAACAACCAGCAGGGTGGAGAGCGTGTAATTTCGTGTCGTGTTACCTAATAAAAATCGGAAAGCTCGAGCGTGCGTCACCTATTTAATCTTACACCGGTGGAAACAGTCATCGGGAAATGGAAAGAGGAAAAAGGGAAATGAAGAAGCTAATCAAGTTAATTGTTGCGGGTTAATTGACACGAGGGTTTGCGTTTTGCAATTAAATCATCGTGTTTGGTCACAGCTTTAGTCACGACTTGTTTCAACGGTAATGGTTCGTTCGCCACTTACGAATCGATGAACGAAGTCTCGTTTCTTTTCGACTTTCGATACTTACATAGTTACATAAGCGAAGCATCACTACCGCTACATCGTTTTAACGTTACGAGCAATTTACTTTGCTTTAACGATCGTAGAAATTACGTCTGATAAAATAGAAACTTTCCTTTCGTTTTCGCAACTGCTGCTGTTAGACCATCGTTTACAAAAATTTATTTCAATCCAATTTGAATTTCACGTCCCGTTAACCCAAATTGATCCCGATATTTAAGTTTCATCGCGCAACTGTTACAAAATACTTCGAACGAGCGCGCATTCGTATCAAATTGGTCCACCAAACAAGCTAAGCTGAAAAACACCGCTGTAACGACCGAAAAGCAAGACTCGTAAACAGACGAACTTCCATAAAATAAACTAAAAACACGAAGAAAAACAGGAAATAAAAAGAGGGGGAAAAAAAAAGGAAACCAACAAACGTGGCCAGATAACCGTTCGAAATTCTCACACGGTCGGATGTGTCCCGCGGGATTCAACGCAGACCTGTATTTACTGTGGCGACGGAACCGTCAATATTTTAGGACAAGCTACGTGATCCGAAACTAGTTACAGCGTTGCTCTATTGTGTTACAAATGCCGGCAGGATGTCGGCAGCGAAACGGGAGGGGATGAGGACAATGTAGCGGTGCGCGAAACCGGAAGCTAAATGCCATCGCAACGGGGTCAGTTTCGCCCTTAGCCCGGCGGTGCGTGTGCGGCGCGCGTGTCATATAAATAAAGTCGTTTTACATTTTTATGGTAGCGGGGATATATATTGCGTCGCGTTTATTTAAGCGGCAAGGGCGAGATAAATATTTAAGCGGGACATTCTACCGATTTATTTCCGTGGAACAGAAACCTGGGAAAAGAAATCTTCGTTCTAACGATGACGTTTCGAACCGGTAGGCTGAGCAATGAAACGGGGTGCGTGACAGACGATCGTCGTCGTAAATAACGTTGTTTCATTGCGTTACGCTGGCCTGAATAAAGTTGACAAACTCGGTTAATGGACGACCATTTTTCACGGAATCATAAGCTCCAGGATGGTGGTGGAGTGAGGAGGAAAAAAAATAAATAAATGGTACACATGCATGTAGAAATAAGGAAACGTTTCATTCGTAGGGAGTATAAACGTGTTGCGAACGGTGGAGATAGGGGATAATTAGTCCCGACAGCTATTTTAGCCACGAAGCTTGTTGATATGTAAATCGCGTTCGTTCGTGTTTTACATCGTCTCCCGTTGCGAGAATGACCAGCTGATAAGAAACGAAGCAATCTGTATTTGTCGTTAGTTCGTTTTAATTAGATTCATAACTTGTCTTCGCTTGGAGACCGAGGCTGAAGCGAGAAGGTGCCGACGAGCGCGTGGTTCAACGATTAACCTTAATGGCAACCATTAGAAATACACAAAACTACCCTGTCGACCGAAACAGAATATCATCGGGACGATGTCGTTATACGTCCAAGGAAGAATAACCATCCGAGAACCGACGATAAATTTCCCTTTCGATTATTCTCAGAACATTGAACGAAAGAACTCTGCGAAGGAAGCCTGCAATTCTTCCGCGCAATCCACGAAAACGAAACGATGCGTTGCGTATAAATAACTTTGGTTCGCATCGACCGGTGTGTCACGAGGAGAATCAACTTGGTTCTTGTTTAGAGAATCGGTGGTGTGTTTTGCGTTACTCGCGAAAGAGGAGCCGCGTGGGGCCATCAAAAGGGAGGGAAAAATGCGGAAAGAAGGGTGGCAGGAAGGCGAGCAGGCAGCTTGAGAAAAGGTATGCGTGCACGCGTGCGTTGTACATCAGCGAAATAACGTATAAACTCGGGGAAAGCACGGAAGTATTATTTACAGATAAAACCCCAGCGCAGAAATGGGGCGCTGGGCGCGCATCCACGGTTTCTTTATGCCGGCACAATGACTCCGGCGTCCTTTTCATGGGGGAGCCATTACTATCGTCGACGGCGAATGTATCCGTGGAAGCAAGCTGACACGACTTCCCCGGAAGAATTCTGTAAACGATCCGGAACGGGTCGACGCTTTTGTGTACGCGTACAGTGACGAGATGTAATTTCTTTCGCGGGACGACAGGATTTTTCGCGCAGAATTAAACGCCGATAAGACGCGATCGTTTCACGTGGGATTAACAAGGAATCGATAATCCTTTGGCCTGTACATAATTGTAACTGGAATGGAAAGTTCACGAGCGATCGAAGCGAGAAACGCGATAAACGAGATCTTGCTCTTGGGTTGGTTGTTGGATAGAGGTATTCGTTTCGGGATTAGGTTTAGAGATCAAATCCAATAACGATGGAACGGATGATATTGAGGAACGAAGGTACAAGTTTATCTAAACTTCGGATCGTTTTATATTACTGCTTTTAACTTTTATAAAAATTGTAAGAGCAAAATATGAATCGGAGATTTGAAACTGTATCGAAAGTATATCGCTCGTTTGTTGATCGTCGGAATAAAAATTCTGAGCACTTCATGTGCAAACCTTTAAATGATATACTCGCAATTTCATCTTGTAATATATTTATAACTAAGACTATAAAAAAATCCTATCAATATTTTATTATCTTTTCGTTCAAACCCTTCCTGTCCACCATATATTTTTACCTCGCACTCCAAGTGCACCGATATTAACTTTTAACGAGAAATTAAAATATAAATATTCCAAGTAGCGAGTAACAATGGACATCCGATAAATGAACAGCAAATTTTACCAACCAGCCAATTTCGACTTTGCGGCATATCGTTAATTTTCCATCGGCTATGGGAGAGTGTTCGACAAATTTCTAGTCGTTGGTGAGAATGTCGTTCATTAAAAGGGCGGTCGCAAACGATGCAATTTCATGAAACTATGAAATCAAAATCGTCGACTAATGAAGTCGAGAAAGTGGCGACCAAAAGGAAAGGTTGTATCAGGCCGATGCAAAGTGGTAAAATTGGTGAATACCTCTGCGGTATGCCGCTGGCCAGTTCTGAATATTTTGTGTGCTCGATGGAATGCAACTCCGGCTACACGCAGTTTCGAAAGTTACCAACGCGCGGGTTTCCTGTGACGCCGGTCACATTTTAGTTCGTTAATGAATTACATTTCGCCCGTGGCTCGTTATCTTTTATTCAAACCACCCTCCGAAGCCCAACAATTTTATCGGACCTTAGAGTCGGTCCGACAGTCTTAATTTTACAGAAACGTTTTAAATTTCGTCCCTTGAATTGTAACGATATCTACAAGTACTCCGACATCTCTATTTATCGTTACATTTTATTTTTCTTTATACGATAAAGAACAATGAAATAACTTGGTAACAAATTTTCTCTCTCGTTACCGAGAGATTATTAATTTGTAATTCAAAGTAACGAGATAAAACAGAATATGAGATAAAAAAGAAACAATTACTGTTACCTTAAACATTGAATTACCCAATTTCACGAAACACGGTTCCTATATCGCAGCACATAATAACAGCTAACTTAAAAAAATCATAAGGTAAAACTTTATACCTGCGAATCAAATTCGAGATGTTATGTTAGTTCGATACAACCATTCGAGCGAAATAGACCGAAGCTTACGACCTATGAAAATTACGTTCAGCGAGTAGACCGCGAGCATCGACTTCGATCTCTCCTTTGTCGATTCATAAAAGTCCTATCTCGAGAATCAAAACCTCGTTACTTCGTAATATTCGAGCTATTCGATATTTAAACTTCGTTCTCTTTGCGATCAACCAAAACTGTGCCTCGTTTACATCGGAACGTTTAATAAACCATTGATTGCGCGACGTAACTTTCGTATCGACTTTTCGTTCTCTTGGAAAATCTTTCATTGTTGCTTCGGAAAAAATTGGTCGTATTACTCCTGGAAACAAACACGTTTCCTTCTTATTTAAAACTTCCAAGGTAGACAGCTGCTAATTCTTTATATATCGTTTTATGCATGCATCAGACTGTTTGCATAATTTATTCAATTTGCAGCTGCTACAACGTTAAATTGACTCAGTCCACTTGATCCACCCAACAGGGGAAGATACTTCGTTAAAATACTAATTTTTTTGTGTTCCTGTATTTCCTCTTTTCATCGGCCATGGGAGCAGCACAGGGAAATTCTTGAATTATTGATTCCCCGCTACTAAGTGAGGGGATACTTCAAAGAGCTGCAACCAGCCAGTCTAACCACGAGCTTCCTTCACTTCCGGCAAAGATAAAATTCTGGAAACTCAGCTCGAGTAAGCAATCCTGGCTTATATGTGCTTTAATACGCGCGCCTTCGAACTGCAGATCCAGACGTTTCAGAATATCATTAGCCCTTGTGCATACAGATCCAAAGTCTTATTTTTGCAAACAATTCATTTTTTTCTTTTTTTTTTCTACGATCGAAAGAAAAACTTTTCTTACCACGATTCTTCGGGAGTATCTGAGGCAAAAAACTTTGTCGAACACAGATGAAAAATATACAAAAATAAGAAGTGGGTAATTTAATTGTTTCGTAGCTTTCTTATGAAACTTGATAACGTCTCATTTTTTAAATTTCGATATTTTAATAATCAGAAATAAAACACTTTTCAGTGTGAGATAGAAAACAATTTCTAGGTCTAAACTTTCAACAACAGAGACTGCTGTCACTTGCAAAACTGACTTTCCCAAAGTTTTACAATATTCCAAAATTAAAAAAAAAAGAAAAACGGAAAAAAAGGGATAGTACCGTTTGACGCCCAAATGTCAGGAGCACGATTTCTCCTAAATGTTCCAGAGCTGGAAAAACAGAATCCAGAGCGACGCGACGCGAAATGGAAATCTTTGCGTAATCGGCTCGCGTGCCGTGAAATTTGCATGGGGGTTGAAGCGAGTCAACGGTGGAAGAAGCAGATTCTCACGCGTTAACACGGCTAATCCGGTGAATCGTGCGTGGTAAAGCGGACACTTGTCAAAGTGGAGAGACTTCGCGCGTACGCCCGCTAAATTAATTTTCTCTCTCGTCCCGACTCATTTCACATTCCAACAGAACGGCCAACAGCCGGCTGGTCGGCGCTGCTAGCGCGTGTCAAGCGGCTCGCGCCGTTTAAAGTGAATTCCCCGACAAATTGCCTCGGATTTCATAAAACAATTGGAAGGCCTGCATACGTATGAACATACGTACTCGCTGACTCTTGCTTCTTTGAACGGACGACCATCTTGGGCAAAAATTTCTCAAATATTACAGAAGAAAGCTGATGCATACTTGAATCGAGTATTCCGGAGAATTACTTGATAAATCATAACAAATATTTAAATTGTAAATAATAATTTTGTCGTTAAATCGTCCAGTTAGAAAGAATTTAAGTCATTTGGTGTTAATCGTTAAATAGAGTGAAATAGATAAACGGAAAGATTGTTCTTATTACGCTTGGAATGTTTCGCTGATACTCTTCCAATATTCCTTTTCTAAACGCTCGCTTTAAAAGTTCGCTCGATTAGCTTGAAGCATATATTACCGTCTCGCAGTGCATTGACCGCTTTTAAGAACGCACTCACCCTATACACGCGCACAGTTATCGCCATTCCTGACCATTGCGAAACTCGTATTCTACTTACACCTTTAAAATTCCTGTTTTCCAAACATATTAGTCATACTTGGCACTTCTTTGCTTGCCGACATGTAAAACGATTTTGTTCGCTTTCCGTTATCTTAGCACTTAAGTTGCTCATTGTCGAGTATAGTATCAGCGTCAAAATATAAAATTATCTTCTCTGTCTTTTCTAATAAAAACTTTTTTACATTACTACTATTTTTCTTCTTTTTTTTTCATCTCCTGACTCCGTGACAATGCTAGAATATTAACGGTGACAGTGAACTAAAAAATTTTAATTCCTCCAACTTCGAACGTGTCTCAACAACTTTAGGTTCCAAAAAATACGAGATATACCTGCGAATTTCGAAGATACCTTACAAAGATACAATTCAAATGACTAACCTTTTAAATCGAACCTTTCTCCCGCCCTAAACAAAGACACAATAAAATCGTTTAATTACAGAATGTTCCAAGTCCCACAGAGATTTGCAAAGAAATGACTCAAGGCAAGTGATACGTAATCCGGCTCCATTAATTCACC